>JAGDQP010008139.1:0-64280 GCA_022664845.1 Lepisma saccharinum
TATATATATATATATATATATATATATATATATATATATATATATATGCTTCTTTGATGAAATATCGCTAATGTAGTGTGGTGTTATACTCTGTTTTCTGGTGGTTCAAGGTATTGCAAATGGGTTACTGTTATTTAGCCGTAGTTGTGCAATTTTCTACTGTTCACTAGAACAATTTTCTACTGTACATTATAATTGCATATATGTGTGTAATACTTATGACCCTAACGCTGAAAGTTGCTCGTGTTGAGAACATTTATCCGCCACCTTTTATTTTTTGTGGAAATTACAATAAATTGATGAAACTTAAAACTAACGGATATTAATGCTTAAACGTATTTTATTAAATTAGCTGAAACGGAATACTACTACAGCCTATAACGTTTATCACTCTATCACAGAAAATTCTTAGTCTAAATATTTTAACATTTTGATAAAAAAAATCTGGCAAACAGGGAAACACGTTAAATCAGTTTAAATCACTTACAATTCCTCCCAGAAAAAAGATTTAATACACTAAATAGAACGTACATTTAAAGTTTTGAATCACATATAAAGAGACCTTTGAATAAAGGAAAGCAGTAGCCAATTTTTTGCATTTAAGTGAATCAATCCTTTTTTGTATTAGTAATAGAAATGAAATAGATCAGTTTCTGATATGTTAACGTACTTCAACCGGATAGTATCCATAATTTAGCCCAACTCATCATTATATATAAGTCCTTACGTAACATTTCATTACATATTACGCGCAACACTACAAACACATAATTCAGCATACAATACTTTGGACAGAAATAGTAACTATTTATTATTCATCAGCAATATTTCTATAACAATCTTAGTACACAATTTTAGGTTCTATCTTCGTGATGTTTCACATATGAACAATGTCCATCCTTTAAATTAAATTTATCCATATCGTAGTGTCTTACATTCCTTGAATTGTTTATGATATTAAACGTAGTATAATCGAAAATGCAATGCAATCTCCTCAATTCATCAAAACGATTCAAGCTTATAGCCTACTATCCATTTTCCAAAGAGTATAACTTTATCATTTCCGCTCGTCTAAAAGCAACAGCACTGGCAAATACGACGTACCAAACCACTACAGCACGTAAGTTATTTATGTGATTGTTCATTTAAATGTGTAGAATCGATAAGTGTTTGGTGATAATTTTGGCGAGAAAAGTATTATTTTGATCAACATAAATCAACCTTCTTGTTCTATAATGTTTTCACTAGTTTCAAATACATTCAAGCCCCTGGACAAAATAAAATCTCCAAAAATGTCAAATAGAAATATCCGCCAATGTAATCAAAAATTTGAACTAGATATTGTAGTGGCAAATGAACGTTCGTTTGTGCTATTATTAAAAAAAAATGTTTTACACTCTTACTATTCCATCTCGAAATGACCCCTTAGTCTCAAACGACTATACGAGAACAGTAATTATTAGATTGAAACAGTCATAATCGAAATACAAATATATATTAGTAACATTGTCTTGACTGTAGATTAGTATTCTTATTCCTTAATTAGGTTTCTTTAACAAACTGTTACTCTCAAGTATTTTGTACAATGTGCATAGATTCTCAAACCAAGCTTCCACATTTTAGGTTCGTATTCTGGTGTTGCAAATTGTTTCCTAAATATATGTGCTGTAACTAGCGTTTGAGTGAGATTTTGTACTTTTAAATATATGTTCCGTAAGGAACGTCTAGCAGTCAAACACAAGTAATTGTTCTGAGCTACAGGAACTGTTAATAGATCACCAAAGAATAAAGTAACACCTGCCACAAAGAAGTATCTGAAAACACTTTTGTGAAGTAATTATGACTCCAAGATAAAGAATGTAGGGAGATGCACTACATACGCTATCGAAAGCAACAACACAATTTTACCTTGAAGTTCAGTCAAAGTTAGGAAGTTACTAAGAACGATGGAGAACTAATGCAACTCATTTGCAAAGAAAACTTTATCTACCTGGGTCACTTTTATACCACGCTAGGGTTGCAGGTTTGAGTGTTTTTTTACAAATACACATTCTGACCTATGAGCTTACATAAGGGCTCTATATTTATTCTAAGGCTTAAACATTTAATTAAAATTACACTACGTGATCGTGCCAATATATGACGAACTATCTAAATTAACAGACATCACTTCCAGCATTGTACAAAATAATGTTATTAATATTGTGATAACATCACCTTCGCGTACGCAATAAAATAAAATAAAATAAAATGTCAATGAAAACCTCTATTGTTTACAGCGAAATACGCGAAGTGAAGCTAATAATGAATGTCATAACTTATAAACAACACAAAATGATTTTCTTGAAATGCGTAAACCTTAATAACTGATATGTTTCTTTCAGATAGATGAAAGCTGTTATTTTCATAATCCAGTTCCTTAAGGTCTTTACTTAAGACGAAAAAATTGCTTGTTATGAACGAAATAATTGCTTCCTTTCTTGTCGCTGACAACATTTTTTGTTAAATAAAACCAGCTCGAAAACAAATATGACTGTACTTAAAAACAAGCCGATTAAAATAAGGACAAATGGAGCTATTAAAGTATCTAAACTGAAAGCAACATCTTGCTCTGTGCTTTTGAAAGAAATCAAACGTGCAAGCTGTATAAGGAATCGAGGGTCATTTTCCCATTTCAAACGTAAACCAGTTTCATGAATTCTTGATATGATGTAAGCGAAAGGTTTACTTAAGGGTGAATTACGTCTTAGTTTATACGTAAGTGGAAAACTTACTACACTCTCAGGAATAACGTAGAATGATTCTTCAATAGATGTATTAATATTCATTAAGTATTCCTCTGCAATATCTTTCTGCGTATATGTTATGAAATTTCTTTTTACGAACGTTCCCGCACCTCTGTTGTTTGCTTCTTCCCAATTGTCCCGTATTTTTCTGTTTATTTCTGTATTACTTGAAAAGAATAATTGATAAATTGTGTCTCCTCCAAATGGTATGTCTGAATTTAGAAGTTCTTCCAGAGTGGTGATGTATGGATACCTGGATGGTTTAGTTAGGAAACCAAATAGAGAAGCCTGGTAACCTGTATTGAATACGAGTGAACCAGTGACCCATAAGAGAAATAGAGATTTCAACAAAAAAATATTTGGTGGTGAGGGAACTGAAATACCTAAAAGAACAAGGAGGTTAAAGAGCCAAGGTGATTCTAGCATCAATGAATTCTGAAATAATTTATTCAAATATCTTTCAGCTTGACAAATTACCACAAGGGATATATAAACAACTGCGACTAGGAGCCAAGGTACGGGTTGGAAGGGAAATAATATACTCATCCACATGGGATAAAATTTCGGTAGAGGAGCTACGAAAAAGGATGTAGAGAACGATCCAGTTAATATATTGTCAAAGAACCTGTAGGTAATAGGCCCAAAATATTTCTCACAAAAATGTGCATCAAAATAGTGACAATGCAATTTCTGAAAATTTGACGTTATATACCCTTCTCTACCGTGATACCATGGTCTATATTGACAATGGTCAAAACCTTCCTCCGGTGACATTGTACTTGAAGAGTTAAATGAAGACTTTATTTGAAATGTAAAATTCATTTTCTTGGCAAGCGTTATGAGTACATTTATTGCAATTCCTTTCAATGTCAATTTACCCTTTTTATCCTTGCCAAAAATCACGAAAGGAAAGCTTGCACAAAGAAAAAATGAAAGTGTACAACCATTCAAATTGTTTACTTTATTTGGAAATAATTCTTCGTCCCAGATTAATGTTTGGTTCTGCCACTCATTAATGAGGACTGGCTTTCCTGAGACATCACAAGAGTTCCTTTCGAAGGGAAAGTAACTGTATACATGAATTGTATTACTGCCATTTTTGAATTTGACATTTTCGATAGAATATCTATAACTTTTCGGAGCTACCAGAACAATATTATACATCTCTATCTTATTCAAAACCGCAAATATATCTTGAATGTTGTCTTGAGTGTAACTATTAGAGACCAAAGCAATAAGAATTTTTCTAGTTGATATCCAAAGGTAATACCTATTTAGAAAATAATGAAATCGTATAAAATTTCGAGAAGACTGTATAAAGAACATATAACTAACATTGCGCTCTTCGTAAAGCCAAGTGTCTCGGAAAAGGATTTTCCAAAATTTTTTGTAAGGGCTATATTTAAAATTTAGCAATGGTTCTGTGTATTCACTTAGAATTATATTTGTTATATATTCAGTAACCTTTCCTTTGTCCGTAAATACTATCAAATTTCTTGATTCCTTCATTTGTCCATGCAGGATGTGATTAATACATTTACCCAGTTGATTTTCCATCAATTCAGAACGATCCATAAAGACGGATAAATCTCCCAATATTGGAGAGATAAATGCAGCAAAAAGTATCAGGCGAAATAGTTCCATCCGGAATTCTTTCCAAATTTACCTGAAATATAATAATAATATTAATAATAATAATAATAATCGTCCTTCCTTTCTTTTTCTCTCCGTATTTCTTCTCAGGGTGGATGGCTCTCAGAGTATACAATTATGTTCTATCAGTAAGGTAACCTACTATATCGTTGAAGAAATTGCGAAAATCAGTTTTGGCACGATAGTAGTTTTCTCTCTTTTTTCAGTTCTTTTGTCGTGTATATTCAAATTTTTCAAATACATCAATATTCTGCAACTTCACAATATACAACCCGCATATCAAACCTATTTACGGTAAAACAGAACGTTCAGCGAGAGACAAATTCCCCGCCTTAATATACTGTAAGGACAAATTTTATGTCTTGTTACTTGTTGCTGCAGTCACCCTAGACCTCGTGCAGTCTATGTGTCTCTGGTGAGTTTTCGAACCAAAAATATTTCGAAAGGCTGTAATTTGCTTCGTGTATTGTTCAGTCAGTGTAATCTGAAAATTTCTGCAGAAAATTGCGAATGTTGATATTCTACATCAAGAAGTAACAAATTTTACACTGAGTACAAGTTTAAGAAGACAATAACAATACATATAAATTATAAAATAAATTGCAAAAGTTATTGAATTCAGTTTTTGAATATAATTGTATCAAAATATTTTTCAAATTATCTTTGACTCAAAAATTAGTGATTTATCAAAAATACCAAATAGTATCTCCAATTCTTCTGTTACTGAAAATGAAGCAATAAAAAAATACAATTTCTGGAATTGTTAGGGGTAAAACCGAAAGCATTAGAACGTATCACATTATTTTAGAAGAATTGTCTAAGTTTTAAAAAAATAGTGAAATGATTCGGTTAATATATATATATATATACAGGCTGTCCATAAACTCCGTTGCCACAACGTATAGCTTCGAAACGACTGCGAATATGAGCAAACCCTAAAACCCGTCCTTCATTATTTTATGGGGCTTGAATTTTGAGCTATATAAAAGTTCCACCCCAGACAAAGGTCAACTTGAAAATGTATAATGGCAAAGAGCAATATATCGCTTGGAAGCACTAGACAAATCAAATATTTTGGCGAAAGTTTCAAGTCGCTATGTTGACCCCATCCTACATGGCGGCGGTCACATTTCGTGTCCATAAAGTCCGTTGCCACCCCGTGTATGTTCAAAACGACTGGGAATATATAGGAAAACGCAAAAACATGTCCTTCGTTATTTTAAGGGCTAACACTTTTAGCTATAAAGGTCCACTCCATGTCCCCTAGGGGAAGTATTGCTGACAATGAGTTTTCCAGCATGTTCATATGCCTTAAACACTAAATAGTTTCTACATGTTAAGCCTATAAATAAGTAACTTCACCGCGTGTATCTCCGAAACTTTAATCTTTAAAGTGTAACTGGAAAGACTATTTAGTGGTTAAGGCATACGTACGTAGAAACAACCTGGAGAACTCATTGTCAGCAATTTGGCACCTCTTCACAACATTTACAATTTGCATTCATCAGCAAACACTCATAAATAAAATTGAAGAGAAAGATAACGTTTCGAAATGCTCCTAGCATTACAAAGGTATCGGACTAACAAAGCAGCTTACTTGTGGGTACGTTAGAACTTTGAAAACAATCATGACAACAATAGTTAGATACAGATTTTGCTGTGAAGAGTAACTTAGACCTCTTGCTGTCAAAGTGAATAATAGAAGTTTCGCTTTAGAACTTTCAACTTTCTGCCATTTGGTATATGGAACAATTTGAAATTTTAATGTTCCCCAAATTATTTCTTGTGTCCTGACCTCTGTTTATTTCCCCTAGGGGACACGGAGTGGATATTGACGTAGTATTTGACAATTATAAAGTAGGTTTATTAGATGTTGGTAATGTTCAACCAAACATTTGCTGTAAATGTTTAAGTTACGACCCAATAAAATCATTAATATCCACAACGAGATTGAGAACAGTTATATTATATACGTATAAGGCAGCTGTTGCAGTTTTTTGAAATAATTCCATTTGAATTACCCGTGGAAAGATACAAAAGGAAAAGCAAAATAAATTCTCTGATATCTCACAAGTAATGAAGTGGTATAGAGTCATCGTGTACTAAAGTTGTTGAACACTTACGACTAATACATACAGTTAGACAGCATAATTTATCCTTCACACAAACTACAATAATATGAAATGATAATATTACTAATGTACAAGAAACTTAAATTTCCTCAATAACCCGGCAGTGCATGAGAAGAAACAGCTAACATTAAAATCATAAAATGTAAACACGATAAAGCTCATAATATAACACTCACTTTCTTTAATTAAAGAGCGTATTCACGTGATCAACAAGTTGATTTTTAATGCAAGATTATTTGTTTTGAATCCTTCATAGTAATGTAATACCGTATTTCTTCGATTCTAAGGAGCATGTTTTTGTCAGATTTTAGATGTCCAAAAATTAAGGAGCGCCTTAGATTTGATGGCGTCTAGGACTCAATGTATACTTTTTTCTTTGCTTAAAATTTTCGGTAGCTGCATTACAACAATCAACATTTTGTTTTCCTGATAAGAAAATTGTCAGCGGAATTTTTCCCTTTAAGTTTTTTCCGTGTTTGGTCAACAAAAATTGTTATTAGTTTCGTAATTGTAAAAGCGCGGGAGATATAATCTTGATGTTTACCAGTACATACCGGTAGTCAGGTTTCGTTGGCGGGATTTATTTGTAATAAAGAACCGGTAGCAAGTACCCTATAAACGTTTAAATAAAACACCGCAAACATTAAAATATGAGTAACTCGAAAATATTTATTTTTCTGAAAAAATGATGCGAAAAAATGACGCCTTAGATTCGATGGCGTCTTCGATTCGAAGAAATACGGTACATTATATATTATTTATTTGCGGACTTGAAATGAAAAACGACGTAGGTGTAAAAAAAACCGATAATCGATTTTTGGATCTTAAAATGTTCCTAGAGGAAAAGTGAATAGGTTAATCACATAGGTTTTCTGTTTGATTATAGAAATAAGATCATAACAAGCCTCTCATAGTTTAACTCTCATCTTTAGTAAATTGTTGCTTGCTATCCGCTTCTGATTATTTGGAATCAATGGTAAATTAAAAGAGAAGTCCGCTTTTTTTTTTAGAATTCTACGAGAAGTGGTATTAGGCTATATGGTTTTCTCGACTGGTGCAGTTGGAATTCCTGCAACAACAATTTTGACACGCTCGAACAATTACGCGGGTGCCTCATCCAAATTTATTTTCCTATTGTCTTTCCGAACCTTTTATAATAGAAGCTATAGAAAGTTAGAATATCAAGCACAACGTGGACAAGTCGAAGGCAGAATCTCCCATACAAAATATATTCATATTTGTGACCTAAAGACGAACATAATATAAATATTTCTCACCCATTGTTTATGGAAGCATTTGTATAGGATATGTATTTCAGATATATTTTTCAATAAACAAAATTCTTCACATGAGGTAGGTATCAAAGAGTACAAATAAAAATGGATTAAGTTCTGTCGAATAATGTAATCGCTCAAGATGAAGCACTTCTAGCTGACTCAACATCTCATATAATCATGGTTTGATGTGACGTGATACTAAAGGCTAGAAAGGAAGAAGCTAATGAGGGAGAACACCGTCAATTTTATATTTAGAAAATATAGTTAAAGTACAGGAATTTCCTAAAGTTCTAAGCAACAAAATTCGACGTTTGGCAAATTATAACTATGAATTATATATTAATTGCAGAAATGTTGATTTCTAAATGGCTTTTGGGTGTCTTTGACACAGGGCGTTAATTTGAAAATTGACGTACTTGCTGTAATAATAAAAGAAACGCTCAAGGAAATAACATATATACAACTAAAAAAGAGACAAAATCACAAAATTACACATTCTACTGAAATAAAAGGAGAAATAACGTAAAGAACTTAGGCAGATATCAGCCGGGGGACTGTGCATATAAGGTAACACCAGCCTACAGCAGCGATCATCTTACTTCATTATCAAAACTCCATTGGAAAAATTATGATGAGGCCGTTCCAAGACATCTTAACCGCATTCCTATCCTTTGTAACTAGTTCCAAAAATGTAAATTGCCTCCCTCGTTTTTCTGGCACCGCCCCTACAATCTGTATCCTCTATAAGTGTTTAACTCAACGTTAACTTTCCATTGACAACTCGACTACCTTCCTAGCTAGCCCATGTAGTTCCTGAATTCAAAACAACCGCATATCTCTATCGACGACTCTGTTATCTGGACAAATGGTGTGGGTTTGAGCTCGTCTTATCGAAACTTTTCCAACAGCACCTCAACCACTTTCCTAGTCTTAGTAGTTCAAAGGTTGACATTCCTCCCGAATCTGGGGAACTACCTGTCCAATCTGAATGAATGATAAGTGTTGAACTTATTTTTCCGACACTTTTACATCGACATCTAACACACCCTTTTGCCCAAGTAGTTCCAAAGATATAAATTGCCCCTATATCTGACACCACCCTTTATTACTGGGATCCCCTCCAACAATGAGCATATTCTATATGATTTTGACCTAGTCTCGCAAGGACGATTCAAACAACGCCTCATTCACCTTACCAGCCATAGTAATCTAGTTCCTGTGTTGAAAATTGTCGACAGACGGACAGAAGGAACTGGCGCGAAAGGCTTCACACAATCTGTTCCTGAAGTGTAAAAGCATTTAATTCATAGGAAAGAATAAATTCGAATTAAGACAATTGGTATAGATGTAGAAAAAATACATGTAAGTTGGAAATCAATTGAGCAAGCAGGAGTTTGACAGAAACTGAAATTAATCTCACGAAAAGAAAGAGAGTAAATAAATGTAGTTAGGAGACCTGATGGCAATATTACCAGACATTTGGAGAAAATTAGAAAAATATAAGAAAAATAATATAGAGTTCTATATTTCCTATGAATAAAGAAAGGGAAAACAATGTAGAAGTTAATGATATAATGAAAGATGTGTACAAAGCACTTGGAGGTTTGACGAAAGGAAAAATTTTGAGGAGACATACTAACAGCAGAGATGTTTATAAGCAAAGATGAAAAATTGAAAGAAGACCTTTACAAAATACTTTGTGTGTGCCTTAGAAAGACAACAATACTATCAAGCTGAAACAGTGATATTGTTGAAATTCAAAGATTTCTTGCGATTTAGTATATTTGAAGGTACTAGTTAAGTCACTCTAACATCAAAAAAGAGAATCTGCATACAATTTATTTCTGCAGAACTTCTACTCGGTTTTCACATCTGTCACGTTCGAAAACTGAAGACACATGAAGACAGACCCTTTCTCTTCAGAACTATTTTCTGAGATTATGGTTAAAGAGTTAAATAATTAGAGATGGATGTAGCGGCAATACACACAAACATCTCTAACAAATCGTATTTGTTTAAAGTGAAGAAGAACTAGACAAGAGAATAGACAAATTAGGTAGAGTTTCAAAACAGTATTTAAAACTAAATTGTTTTCAGATGCCTTCTAGGAGCAACTAGGTACATGAAAACAAGCAAATGGATTTGATCCCTACCGGTGTTTTCCATTGGATATTCTGAGAACAAAATGTCCTAGATGACGACAAAATACAAATTATTTTTCAAGAGCTGTATTATTGAGCAGAGAAGAAGCTTGAGATTTTATTAAAAATAATTAAAATCTGAACCCAGCAGTGCATTGAAAGTTTAAAGAGATGGCGCTTATCGATCTATTTACATACCTGCCTAGCTTGTTCAACCAGTCAAATGATCCAGCTCATTACTTTGTTTATAGAAACTTTCAAATTCTTGTTCAATTATTTATTTTCTCGGCAGACCTGTATTGAAGATTGAAGTCTCTTCTCCAACTTTCAACCTCTTTGATCTTTATACTTCATATCAGTATGCTGTAGTACGAAAGTAAAGTTAAATTAAGCATTTCGAAGTGTCTTCTACTGTATCGACTATTAAAACAGGACATATGTTTATTACACATGTAATAGGTTAAATGATTGTCATGCTTCTAAATAACCTCCATGCTAAAGTTTATAATCAAAATTGTTTCAATTTACAAAATTAGTTCTTGTTTACATCCACGGAGAACTCCTATCAGATATATTTTATATTTATCACTGACACGTAATATATATCAATGATTGTCAAAATACCTGGCAATCTAATTTTTCTAATGGACCCTTTTGTTATTCTTCTGTAATATATGGATCACCTTTTTTAATATGTTTAAGCGAATAACTATTCATATGCCTAAGATGACAATCACATTTTAAGGAAATAAAACTATTATTTCAGAAGACAGAATTACATTTTCTTTAAATCATTTTAAGAAACGTAGATAAATATATTTTTCCTCCAGTGAATTATACAAATGCAAAAATAACCTTCAATTTGAAAACTACTGAAAAGGACAAGAAGTCCGCTGGAATTCAAGCCCCGGTGTCAAATACTCACAAATTGTAATATTGTATGATTACTTTTCACTTTAAAAAAACTACTCTCAGCATTTTAAAAACGAAATAGTGCAAAGCTAGATGAATGGCGGGCTAACTTTCCACCAACTTGAAATAAACACATTGAAGAAAGTAGCAGAAATTTACTTTTCTAACATAATTATTCGATTCCGGCAGCATTAAATTACCAATAATATTTATATCGTGGATCATTTCTTTATAATTGAAAATAACTTAAAAAATGCGGTGTAAATAACTCCTCTTAACGCTATAAATTTATTTCTATGAAAGAGATAGACACAGCGTATTTAAAAGCTATTATCCCAAGGTCACATAATATATCAAATTATACTTCTTTTGTATTCATGAAATTTCAAGTGTGTTATTTTGCGTTCTAAGAAACACATTGAAATAACTGTATTTTATGTTTAAGCTCAAGAAACAGACAATAAACCGTCCTATTTTACTATCGTGCTCTTAAGTATCCTTTTTAACACATCAACGGGCATAATAGTAAGCTACGTCGAATTATGAATCAGGGTTAGAATATTAATTGGGTAGTTTATAATTAATTTAAATTCAAATAGCAGATCTGACTTCCTCATTTTGTGAAAAGCTCCTCTAAATTAGGTTGATTTGATGAAAGTTTAGGCAAGGTCTCAATTTGCCTAGTAATTGTCCAACTGGAGTGCTGACGAAACCCTCAGTCAGACTGTGCTTCTGAAGAATCTAATATCTAACACCATGGGACTGGCGCATAGTACATACTCAAGAAACAGAGCTGCAATAATATGTTGTGAATTCGCAATCGTATAGCAGAAAAAAGGATAATATTTGGGTGAAATAGATTCCATAAGTCCAAAAAACATATAAATTAAGCTGTTATTGTAATTAAAGGAAGACATGGTTATGGTTGTAGCAATACAATAACAGCAACAAAATGTACTATTTAGTAATAAACCATCACTGAGCAGTTCGTAATTTTCCATGCAATACGGAAACGAACTTCAAAGAATGCTTGAACTGGAAAACGTCCGGTGCAAAGCCACGACCCAAATCATGTCAGAATGAAAATACGTGTTTGACTTGTTTCAGATTATTGCTCTACCGATCTCAAAGTTGAATATCCTTTTGGAAACGCTTAAATACTGCTGTCAACTGACACCAACCCCACACTTTTGTTGGACATTCACAAATATACAATCACGCGTTCTCTTTGTTAAACGACAGTCATATGAGAAGACGACCATGCTCACGTAAGTTGATTTGTCAATTGGTTCCTGTCTTATTTTGCCTCATGTAATTTGCTAGTACTTTAAGATCTCTCGTATGCAGATTTTAACGGTTCTTAGTATTTTGTTAAATTTAGAATTCGATTATGAACTGCCATAAAAACAAATACACTTTGTCAATTTATTATCTTAAATTTAATCTATGAGTTTTAATTTAAATAACCTTAAGTTTGAACTGAAACAAGTATCAATTCGCTACAGGCTTTCGAATCCGACGAAGATCGCCCTTAAATGATTCAACCTCGTTTATGTGCAAGCTTTAGAATCCGTCACTCTTTATCGTTAATAGATAAAATGGCCATCTACAACTAGTTCTAAAAGCAGCATTTGCGAATAAGTATACTGAGTTTCGCTTCTATTACAAGTAACGGGCTCAAGTCAATCTTCACGAAGAGGAAGTGTAAAATATATATGAAAGTGTTTGTGTCTATCTGTTACTAATAAAAATTTAGATGTGCATTCATTTACACCTAATTTCGCATATACGATATTTGAAAGTGTTCCGGAATGACATTTCGGAGCTCTATTTACAATAATAATTGCACCTGCCTCATTAATAATTATTTATGAGTTCATAGCTTAATAATTATTTCCTAAGTATAGCATTAGATAACAGTCACAACAATATACATTGCAATTTTCTATTACCCATCGAACTGTGAAATAAAGAAATAGTAAAGTGCTTGTTCCGGACTGACAGTTTGCAACCTATTGGTTTGTGTTGATCGGTAAAATGTTTTTTTCTATGAAATTGATATTTTTGATATCAGTTACATTGATAGAGTAGCTAGCAATCTCTGCTTTGTCCGTCCATGTGTTTGTGTCAAAAATATATCTCATGAACCACAAGGTGTCGAAAAATGGTTGAGGTATCGTTGGAACCGTTTTGCTAGGTGTAGTGGGTAAGTGTTTCCAACCTATTAAGAGTTAATTCAGTTTTTCTAATTACTTCCATGACATTGGACGGATCTGTAAACAACGTGACATAAACATTACTTAGCAAAATACTGTGAGTGTCAACCGTGCCCAACACTCAGTGGTCAGTGTTGCTAACGTACCTTAAATATTTTATTACATTTCTTCAATACCATTAGACGTACCACAGCAAGGTTGACATAAGTAGTATTCGACATAATACAAAATAATGTGGGTTTCACTATTTCCATGCACCGCACTTGTCGGTGTTCACAAACATAATTGCTTGTCTTATCGAATGCTGCCTATCTTTCGAATCCTAGTGGAAACAGCTCAAGATGAAATGTGTGTGCACTGGCATCACACACATGTCGCCCGAAACCCTGTAGCTATGTTGTGCAACTACATTTGACGGTTTTCTTTCACTACACCTTGGAGAGATCGCCACTCTCTGTCAGACAGTTTTGGAGGCTTCCCAATCCTGGCTGAGGTTTTATCACTCCATCTCGTTCCCATTTCACTACGATGTCACCAATTGTTGATCAAAGTACGTGGAACTTGTCGAAAATGGCACATATTGAATGACCAAATCAGTGAGCACCTATTATCATGCCTCTTTCCGTCTCATTCAACTCTCGCCTTCCGTTCATGTTGAGTGCTAGCGCTCGTATGGTCAACTCCAGATCATTCACCGTCGTCTTACTGCTACACGATACGTGTTTATGACGCTAAAATGAGTTTACTTGCCGTTTAGGGGTGCCCGGTGATTAATAGCAAGGTAGTGTAGTAAGTATTGCAAAACAGTTTATACTGGTTCAAACAAAACACAAATTATCTTTCTTTTTAGAAGTAAGTTTTTATTTTACAAATAATATTAACAGGCTCATTACCAATAGGAGTTACACCACCTTAAAATATAAGCTACTAAATATTTGGTTCAATTATATAAGTCTTAGGTCAGCAACAATCATTTCCAATTAACCTAAAGAAGTGTTATTTCGTACTTACAGTTATAATAAGTTCGATGCAAAATTTAGCTTCATAAATAAAGTAATAGAAGTAGTTCTCAATAAATATGTGTATGTTTCCTTAAAAAGCACATATATTGCTGAAGTTAGTTGAATTTTCGAATGTATGTGTGCTCTAATGCCGTGATACCTGGTACTTGTAATCAGATCAGTTTGCGCTAAATCTGAAACTTTGCCAGATACATGTTTTAGTTGGAATCCTAATTAGTTGCTTGCACGGTAATTTAAATTCAATGGTTTGGAAAATTACACATAGTACCGTTCTTAATAAACATTCGCTAACAGTAAAACTAACTGGTTTAGTTCATAATGTTTATTTAGGTTGATAAAATATCATCCGTGAATGGCATTGAGTTACATTGAATTTATTAATGCTCCTTAGGCATCTACAGCTCAGACATTTTCACCAATGAGTATCTTTTACAGAAAAAAAATTATATTTATTTTCTAGTCCATCCTTATATTTTTATAAAATAAAAGCTATCGCAATATTGTACAGCATATATTATTTTTTTAATTTGTTTTCCTTTGCTGAAATTTCCTGTAATATGGATAGTATCATTCCTGTCCGTATAGAAGAGCAGTTTCTTACTGCACTAAACACCTACAATATCTGTTATTTCGAAAACATGTATTATTATTACAGTTTTCTCAACTCGCATCACTTTTTTGTGTTATTACAACTTAATATTTTGGAAGCTGTCAATTGGAAGTAGAAATGTATTCAATAATAATGTCCCTATTTTGAAAGTATGTTTTTTTTTATCTGCAAATTTAGGTAATTTTCTCCGTATGTCGATGGCAATTTCCTGCCGTCTCGCATATAGTTTGTAATTTCTTATTGCATTTAAATTGTCTTCAAGAACGTTGACATTTACGTGGAAATTACTTACATGCTCATTAGATACTTCCAACCGACTTCATAATTTCTATTTATCAAATTACATTGACAGAATTAGACATACCTGCACCGAACTTGGCATAAATAAATTATTTAACACAACATGAAAATACTGTCAGTGCCGAGGCTCAAGCATCTCAATTGTTAATTTTGTGAACTTATTTTCCTCTATTGCTTCCACACCGTCTCATGTATCCGCACCATAGTTGGCATGGACATTATTAGACACAATAAACATATGGATAAATGCCCCACCTTCAACGCTGTAGTTGTCAGCCGTGCCAACCTGTTATAAATTTCCTCCAAAACTGTTGTAGTTTTCATGCTTCGAATATGTATTATAATTTTCCATATATCGTGAAATAGCCTAACGAATACATTTGAACCGACATCAACGTTCTGGCACATCAACTACTTATAAAGAATGTTATTTATATGATACGTGATAATTCTACAGAAATACTTACAAATATATTAGAATGAAAGTCGTCAAAGAATACCTCAATTTAGGCCAAATTACTTTTAAACTGCTCTCAGAAACAGAACAACATATTTTTGAATCAAGCACGTACATTACGTTTGAAGATTGCATAAATAATTACAGTTGTTAAATTTCTAGAAATGATGTCTTTTTTCTAATAACGTGAATAAAAACTTAATGCTTCTAGAGCAATTTGTGGTCTGTTGTGAACCGAATCGCGAAAACAATAAACAAATTTATTATCCACATTGATCTTATACACTTAGAAGATTATTTTTTGTGTAACACAGATAGATGTTACTTTAACCTCAAGAAGAAGAACTTTAAGAGTACTTAAAATTTATTTCAATTACTTTCAGGATGGGATATTCTACGAAAATTTACAAAAACAAGAACAGGATAACATTATTACGTAACACAGGGAATATTAGAAATGAAAAAAATTTCGTAGTAGTTTTTGGTATACAAAGTAAGACAATCCAATTTGCATCATTTAAAACTTCCATAGCGAAAATGTATCTGTATTCATATATAAATATTTATTTCAAACCAATTTTAAATTTTAATTTTCATATTATATAAAGAGACCAGAAACTAGAAGAAAATTAGGGAAAAATTAACGAAAATGATAAAGAGAGTCCTACTGTACCTATGAATAATTAAGAGAGGGGAAAGGAATGTAGAAGTTGCTGATCACATGAAAGAAGTTAACAAAGCACTTAGAGGGATGATGAAGAAGAAATCTTCAGAAGACATGCTAACAAAACAGAAGTGTAAATGCGAAGATTAGAAGTTGCAAGAAGGCATTTACAAAATACTTTAAATGTGCCTCAGAAAAACAAGGATACTATCAAGTTGAAACATTGATATTATTAGGATTCATACAATTTGAACATAACTCCTTTAATTCTGTTTCTTTGGCGTAACTAGTTAAATCACCCTAAGATCAAGATAGAGAATTTGCGTTCATTAAATTTCGACAGAAGTTTTACTTGATTGGCACATTTGCCACGTTCGAAAACTGACGACACAAAAGGTTGATCCATTCTCTTTAGAACTATTTGATGAGATTTTGGTTGACGCGTGAAAAAATTAGATATGGATGGAGCAGGAAAACATACATATCAGAGGTAAATGCGTTACGCACGTACAATCATCCGACAACAAACTATTCTTTTTCCAAGCGCAGAAGAACTGCACAGATGAGTAGATAATTTTCAATACAATATTTAATACGACGAAGTTGTAACAAAAGTAGTGGACAACAATCAACGTGCCAGAAGTAAAGAAATAATGAGTTGCTGTCGGAGATTAGCGTTGTTGGTGTGTACATATACCCAAGGCAGCTGAGAAAATCAAATACTGAAACGAATAAGGAAATAATAAACAATTGAAATTTTTGGCCTAATCCATAGTTGCTTAAAGACCATAAATACAATTCAAATGCAAATTTGTATATAGATTGTCCCATAACTCTTGAACAGGCCATTTATTTTGCAAACGAGAACAGAGAGGAAAGTTTCCCTCATGTAAGTGTCGAATGAGGGTGGGGAACACTTGTTACGATGGTCGTTAACACCGTCCGCTATCTTGGAATCCATCATTTTCGATTCAACTAAAAGTTTTAAATAATAACAGTGATATGAAAACTGAATCTGGACTGGCAATTTGGCAGAAACACAACGGTGAAAACCACTTTACGATTTTTTTTTACTGTTCGGAAGTTATAACAATGTTACGACATCAATAGCTACGAATGTATGGAACGACAGGTTGTGAAGAGCCCAGCGAAAGGAATTGGACCTACTGCGATTTGTAGCAAAATGCATAGGTTTTTCAGAGAAAAACAAATGGCATTCTTTCAAACTTCAATTTCAATGCCACTTGTCACAAGACGACCCCGATATAAGGCTACAATTTTATACTTGAATGTTACCGTAACATGATGTCAACCCAGAACATTCGTAGAAAAGATGTGATCTCAGTTTTCCGTCATTGAGGAGGTGAATAAATGAAATGAATGTTATTAGTAAGATATAAAACCACATTGCATTGATCCATGTAAAATGCAAGTAGCAGGAAAAGTAATATTGTTGTGTGATATCAGCCGTCAACGCAACATTGGTCCACGTTTCATTGCTGGTATATTAGCTTCAGCTACCGATTTGCAGATGTTGCAAGACTGCATAATGCCAGTAGTCTTAAATGAAAGTGCAGAATTTCTACTAAGTTTCAGCACGACATTATGGTCTGAAGTCCGCGAGTTTGTCGATTAACGTATTCAAGGGTGTGAAATCTGATGTGGTATTCCCGTAGAGTGAGGGGCACGTTCGCCAGATCTAACAGATCACTGGATCATTTCCTGTGGTGTTACAGAATGCAAAAGTCTATGAAGTGAAAATTCGAGATGCTCATCATCGTCAGCAGCGAATCAGCGAGGCGTGTGCTAGTGTAATACACAATATGTTGAACAAGGTGCATGTTTCTTTCGAATTGATATAATACGATGGAAGGTGGACATGTCGAACACATCCTGTTAATAGTATTAGTGTGGACCTGTGAAGTTTAAGTTGAAAGCGTAGGTTCCTAGCCGTAAGCATGCTGCATATGTGGCTGCTGTTGTCAGGACATCGTTATAAATTTTAAATATAAACGATGTCGTAAAATGGTTTTCTCCATTCTGTGTGTTACAAAATTCTAGCTCAGATTCATGTATCACGTGACCCTGATAACATTTAAAATTATTTAGTTCAATTCAATACCGAGCATTACAAGATGAATAACGGTGTTTACGATTATTACGAAACATGTATCCTACCCACGTTGGACACTTATACCATAAAACATTCCACTCCCTTGTCGTTTCCATGATAAATGGTCAGTTCCATACTTATGGACAGCCTATGTATCTATTCTGAAGACCGACCTCTATTTTTAGTAAAAACAAGTTAACAATGTTTCTTAACGTTCAAGCGAATACATAATGTGTCTTATGATTGTTGTTATAAGCCAATGTTTGAGATCGAATATGTAATTGAAAAAAAATCAGTTACAGGCTTAGCAATGTCGAGATGTGTATTAGGAATAACATGAATACAAATCAATAGATTTGACCCCTACAACTGTTCTACACTGAATATTCTGAGAAATGAAATGACCTAAATGGCGACAAGATACAAACGAATTATCAGGAACTGCGTTGGTAAGCATACCAGTTTACTGAAATTTGTACAAGTAAATATCGAACCCTACATCCAGTAGGGGGATTGAAACTTGCTGAACGAGAATATATTTATCCATCTATCTACCTACATACCTGCCAGAATTGTTCAAGCAGTCAACTGACCCATCTCATTACTTTGTTTATAGTAAGTTTCGAATTTTGTTTAAATTTATGATTTCTAGGCAGAGCTGTTTACAAGCTTGAAGCCACCTCTCAAGATCTTTGATGTCTATACTTCATATCAGTATGCGGTTGTACCCACATGGAATTAAATTAAGCCTTTCCAAGTGTCTTATACAGCATCGACTAAAAAACCAGCCCATTGAAGGCCAGACATATGATATATATATTTATCGCATCACCTAATAGGGTTAAATGATTATGACGCTTCTAAATAACCTCTGTGCTTAACTTTATAATAAAAATGGCTTCAATTTACAAAATTACATTTTGCTTACATCCACGGTGAACTACTTGGAATTTTTTTATTTTTTTTACTGATCCGTCATATATAAATGATATTCATAACACCTGGTAATCTAATTTTCTAATGGGGCGCTTTTGTTATGTTATGTACCGAACACATTATTTTTCTTCTAAAATATAAGGGAATATTTATTCATGTGTCTAAGATTGCAATAATAGCTTCAGAAAGAAAATAAAACTTATTTCAGGCGAAACAAATTCATTTTCTTTAATTCATAGGAAGTAACGGAAAACAACAAACTTGCCTTCAGTCAATTAAAGAAAATACTGTAAAATTGGATACAGCGTTTGAAGATTGGGTGCCCCAAAGTAATATATATATATATATATATATATATATATATATATATATATATATATTTGTAGAAGAATCTTCAATTCCTAAAATATAAATAAACATCTAAATTTCTTTCTAAGGAAGAGGTAGATGCACAGTATTTAAAAAGTATTCACAGAAGGTCACCCAATATAACTAATTACATTTATTTTGCATTTATGGTTAAATTCAGTCAATTTCAACTAAGTAATTATGCGTTCCAAAGCGCACATAAACATAATAATTATATTTTATGTTTAAAATCAAGAACCGGACAATTATTTTCTATCCCTTTTACTCTTTCCTTTTTAACAGCTGTAGGGGAATAATAGTAAGCTACGTAGAATCATGAAACAAATTTATAACATAACTTGGTCAGTTTATCATTAATTTTAATGCAAAGAGTCACATAAGTCTGAGAGAGCTCCTCTAAATTAGGTTGATTTGATAGTTTTGGAAAGGTTTGAATTTGTGTAATACTTGATCATCTCGTGTGTTAAGGAGACCATCACTCAGATCGTGCATGTGAAGAAATTGAAATTATTTATGGCCTTCAGGCATCTAAGACTCAGGCCGGGAAAGGGGAGGATATAGGATCCGGGAAGTGTTCAGCAAGGTCTCAATTCGAAGGTGTTATCCCAGTATTTGCCTTGCGTGACTTATGTAAAGCACTGGAGAAAACTTTCGGGATGATCAACCGGTGGTATTGAGAAAATGGCCTCGCGAATGCTAAGCCAACGCTCTAGTCTTGAACCACGGCTAGTTACTGCCCGTGAAGAATCCAATTTGTAAAACCATGGGACTGGCGCATTGTAGATGCACAGGTTTTTAGATAAGAAACCGAACAGCAGTAATATGTTTGTTACCGACAACATATGGAATCAGGCATTTGCTATAATGCCTTGTGTTTGACGCAAAATATGAAATAAAGAATTCAATGCTCTACATTAGGTTAGGTTAGATAGGGTTAGGTTGCGCTCGTTTTATTTCATACCTTGACTTAATTCAAAGTGTTCCGGACTGACAATTTGGAACATTAGTTTTTGTGTTAACAAACTTCCCCTGTTTCGTTAATAAGAGAATTCAGATCTTAATAATTATTTTACAGCTGAAGGGTTGTGGGGGGAAAACGATGAGGGTCCACTATTGGTAGTCTTGCAAAAAATTAAAAATAAATTCGTGACACCCCTGGGACATGTATCTTTCCTCGTGTTTATTGAAGGACTGTTATCGTTTTTCTGCTGTTAGCATATGGCATAGCAAACGTACAAGGCTGAGGTAACAATAACATTAATATTTTCAAAAAACGAAAAATTGGATCATCATTTTTCCCCTTGACCTTTCAACTGTAATATAAGATAACATTACAACAGTTTAAATTGCATTTTTTATTACACTTAACTGGAAAATTATAAACTAGTAAAGTGCTCGTTCAGTACTGACAGTTGCGCATGTTATAGGTCGGTGATGCTTAATAAAACAATTTTACTTTCAAATTACACGGGCGTTGCAGATATATTTTTATATCATAAAGACCATAAATTAATAGGTAATACTGTATCTTTTGAGTTTGTTGGAAGGAACCGTTTGAGTGAAAATAAATAATATATGTACGTTCCGGATTGACATGTTCGCTTTCCGAATTGACATCATGCAATTTTAATTCTCTTGATAGCGTAACTAACAATACAAGACATGAAATCCCCGCTTTGCCCCTCCGTATCATAAATATATCTTATGAATCTCAAGCTGTTGAGAAATGGTTGAAGTGTCGTTGGAACCGTCTTCATTGGTTCAGTAGATCAGTGTTGCAAATCTATTTTATTTTAATTCAGTTTTTTCTCAAATTGGCTTCTATGATGTTTTTCGTATCTGTATACAACGTGGTCTAAACATTACTCGATACAAAAGAAATACTATGGGTGTCACCATACTCAACACTCAGTGGCCAGTGTTGCCAAAGTAATTTTAAATTACTTTTATTAAATTTCGTCTGCACCATTAGACCTACCCGTAACAAACTTGACAAACATTATTCGACATAATACAAAAATAATGCGTATGTCATTGTTCTTATGCACCGCAATTGTCAGTGTTTCAAATATATTTTACAATCATTTCTAATAAATTTCTTCACATGTGTTAGATGTATCTACACTAAACGTGACATAAACGGTACCCTGTACAATAGAAAAATACTTTGGGTGGCCTCGTCTCGAAACTCACCAGCTGTCGGAGCTGCCAACGTATGTGTGCTTATTACTTCTGTAAGTCTATACGTTCTTTTTTTAACACCAAATTTGCCCCATATGCAGAGTAGGTTCTAGAACCGGTCATAGAAGTACTGCTGGTCGGTTCCATACCGTTGGTTCGCTGAACTTTGAGATATTATCAAGATACCTTCGATTGTTACTAGAATGGCAGCCCTCAATTGTTTCATTAATGACAAACGTTATGCTTGTTATAAATTAAATGGATGACTGTAAATATTAAGTACCATATTATATATTAATCAAAACCTTTTGGCTGTAACAAACAAATTTCAACATAAACAGAAATGTTGAAAAATTATATGTAAAAAATTACGGAAATTTCTTAAGATTATTTTTTATTTAAATAATATTTTACGCAAAAAATGAAGAAAACAATTATAATCATATAGTAAATATTACAAAAGAGTTTATATTGTTTCAAACAAGACAAAATTCACTTCGTTTTTAGAAGTAAATGTGTTTACAAATAACCTGAGGTTGTTTTAGCATGAATGCAACATCGAAAATAAAAATATTTTAAAAACTAGCAGTGGTCGACAAATTTTACAATCGATTAGCAGAGCGAAGCGATTTAACTTTTGCTAATAGTATTCTTTACAAATAGTATATTTCTTTTTACAATTTCCAACGCATTTTACTATTTCAGGTTGTTTTGTCTATGTTCGTGGTCCTCTATAAAAATAGAGGGATTCCTCTTAACAAAAATAGTAAAAAATCTGAATTACATTATGTTCACAGTGTCAATGACCGATATTGAGCGATGTCGATACCAGATATTGAGCAATATCGTTGATCGATGTCGATCGATATTGGCCAAGATGTTTGCCATCCAATATGGGGCCATGTCGTTGAACGATATCGATCGATGTCGTAAAATCCAATATGCCCACAACAGCCGAAGTTGATGTGCTACTTGGGTTGCTAGTGATTTGGATGAGTAGCCATTTGAAACACGTATTTTATTGGAAGGTAAGTGTAACACGTGTTTCAATTGGCTACTTATCCAAATCGAACGCATGCTTGAATAAAAGTCATCACTTACGTTTCATAGATAATCCGCTCACACTCGACTACAGCCCTGCACTGGGGGAGTTTCCTCCCAGACCACCTCCTGGGTTCATCACTGATCTACACCCTTTCGAAAATGAATTGTATCTGAATTTGTGAGGATTGAAATGCACGCTAGACGGCAGGGCGAAACAGTTTCTCAAAAGTTCACTTCTACTGATTCTACTAAACAGCAGCGATTTATTCGCTGTCCAACTTTCTATTGCATTTTATTCTTCCCTTTTTACGTTTTGTGAGGGATCTTTGTGCTTAAAGATGAGTAACATTTCCTTGTCTGCTGATTTCAGCATCTGTAGTTGATCTATTGGAATAATGTTATAAATACGGAAACAAGGAATTGGTAGTAAATTATATATTCTCGTATCCAGGTTTATTATTTTTGTAGAGGAAGTAGTTGCATTATAACGAAATCTCTTCTCATCTTGAATTGAAATTAGTGTGCAATTAATGCAACTGGGCGTCACGCAGAATTTAATGCTAGAATCAACAATGTTGAAACTTGCAGCGTTTGTTTTTTCCTCATCCTTACCTCAACCTAAAGAGCGCTAGGACGACAAACTCGTTTTACCGGTATGCTGTTTCGTTTGTGCGATGATTGCATGCAATGATCGCAAGCAACTGCTGCTCGCGTCCCTTCACTGACACGTTGAAGATAAATCAGTAGAGTAGGTTTGGTTTGTCCATCGGACGCATAATGTCGCATGCAATTGTTGGAACGACTCCTCGGAGACAAGTGAAGCTGTAGCAATCGCGGAGTATTGTGCAGTTTACATTCGTGTTTTCTTTGAATTTGGAACTATTTTGTGCCAAATACGAACTTCAGCAAAGATCGCGATTGAAAGCTACGTAGAGTATTAAACGAAAATGCTATGGAATTGTTTGTAAAACCCGAAAGAAAGAGAATTCATGCACAGCTGTAGTGAGTGTGGAGCTCAACAGATGGCAGCAGAGTACTACAGGAGCTTGAAGTAACACTTTTGTTTGACATTGAATGAAAGTTTAGTTTAATTTAAAATGCTGCTTATATTATTACTATAGTTGTTTGTAATCATGCCTAAACTTCAGAAACTGTAAAAAATGTTGTTTACATAAATATCATAAAACTTGTAATACACGAAAAGTAAATCATATGGTTGTATAGATATATTACGGCGTCGCGCACGCGCCAAATTCACAAATGAAACTACGGCACTACAAGCTTCCGTCGCACGCATTCACTGAATGCAGTTATTGCATACGACCATCGCCTAAACGAAACGGCACCTTGGGCATTTCAGTTCGTTTCAGACTAGTTCGTTGGAAAGAGCAGTTCAAAAGATTAGTTCCATAGCAGAAGAAGGACAAGGTAAAAGTCCGCGCGCAGCCAAGAACTAGGGAGTATAGGACCGCCACCTGAAGGTAGTTGAACGTATTAACTATAGATGGGTGTACTATCGAACTATAGTTGTGTCATCTTCAGGTAGGCAAGTGAACTACAACCAATGACTAGGTTAATCCTTGTTAAGGTGCAGTTTCGTTTAGGCGATGGTCGTATGCAATGGCCGCATTCAGTGAATACGTGCAACGGAAGCATTTAGTGGGGTAGTTTCCTTTGTGCATTTAGCGCGTGCGCGACGCCATAGTATATCTATACAGTCATATGATTTACTTTTCGTGCATTACAAGTTTTAAGATCTTTCTGTAAACAACATTTTTACAGTTTCAGAATTTTAGACATGATTACAAACAACTATAATAATAATATAAACAGCATTTTAAATTAAACTCAACTTTCGTTCAATATCAAACAATACTTTTACTTCAAGCTGCTGTAGTACTCTGCTGCCATCTATTGAGCTCCAAACTTACTACATCTGTGTATGCATTCTCTTTATTTCGGGTTTTACCAACAATTTTATAGTATAGTCCACTAATAAATTCTTATTATCTAAACTTCTTTGAATATTCTTTACTAGGCTTATGCTTATAATATTGCTTTATCGCATTGCGCTTTATTCATCTTTATTACTAATTCTCTTTTGAAACCTTGTTCTCCAAATGCAGAACGCCTTCAGACAGGCGGGCTGTCGTACCTATTTACATTGTCCTTTTGGTTGCACGCCTTCAGACAGGCGGACAATCATTACTACTGGTGGTCAGTGATATACAACCTTTCTCTAGTTGCGGTACGTCTTCAGACAGGCGGACCAAAGCTATTAACCCATCCTGAAGGCAAGGGCGCCGATTTTCCTGTAAATTGGGGGGGGGGCGGCATTCAGATATTTTTTTTTGTTTCCAGGTGAGGGTCCAAGCAGGCATATATCCAATTCAGATTTTGCCAAATATTGTATATTCATAAAAAAAAACACATATATAATAGTGTAAATATAGTCATTATGAAGGCTTCCCCAAGCCCAACTATTACAGAATTTAACAATGTTTGTATAACGTTAAAAAAATTAAAATCACTAAAGCATATTATATTCTAACTAATAATAACAAAGTTTCTGCTGTTACTAGAAAATACACTTAGGAAATAACATAAACTAATGTTAGTCTATGCAAAGGTGTTACCCACCTTTCCCAAATGTGGTTCTCTTATGTCCGGCTCACCCTTCCGCCGCGCTACTGCTTCATTTGACACTTTCTTTTTTAATTCTCGGTTCTCGATCTCGATAGGCATGGTTCAAGAAGCTTCTGTCTCACCTACAGTGAGAAAAAAATATTTGTACAAGTTCAACAAAGAGGAAAAGCAGATTTATCAAACGCAAAACGTGGCCCATTTCGAAATCTCTTGCCTGTTGATGATAATTTGGATACCTTAGATAGAATGGTATAGAAATAACCAGTACTTGATACACCTGCAAGATAACAGGCAACGAAAGAGTGATAACTACGTAAATTCATGGCAAAAGATGTATTTGGACAACCCCATACTACTCTCCAAATAAATGTTGTTGGAATTTTTTTGTGTGCAAGAGCACTCTGCGTGGTGTTTTGAAGCAATCCACACTGTGTCAGGCATAAGTAAGCAACATGAGGAACAAATTGAGTTGAACATTGGAACTGCTCTCTTTAATTTCAAATTACGTGCGGAAGGTAAAAGGTACTGAGACATAGCCAAGCTTGTTGGTTGTGTATTGTGAATTCGTTCTGGTCAACTAAGGAAACTAACTGCCCGGAATGAAATCTACATTCTTCATTCTGTGAACAAAACTCAAAGAATTAGTGTTAAAGATTCGATTACTTCACTTGCCTAGAATATGCAGGTTAATGTTATAGATGTGTAGATGTGAACAAAAATATTGGGATTCAGAAGATGTGTAATCAGAAACAAAACATACATATCAGAAGAAAGCAGAAAGAAAAAGTTCTAATTTTCCAAGAAATATTAATATGAGTGCCTAGAATTTTGCAAAAAGTTTATTGTTTTTCTAGGATAAGACTAAGATAAAATTGTATTGTAGTGATGGATATCAGGACGTGTGGCGAAAGAAGAATGGAGCTTTCAGAAAGAAGAACACTGCTTTAACTGATAAAAATGTTGGAAGGTCTGTTAAAATTTGGTGTTGTGTAATTACTAATAGAGTGGCCAGTATTCATACCCTTGATACACATCTTCAAAATCCCAATTGTTTCAAAGAATTTTGGGTTGTTCAATGAATTACTAACATTAACTTATATATTTTAGGTGAGTGAAGTAGCCAAATCTTTAGCACTAATTCTTTGAGTATTGTTCACAGAATGAAGAATGTAAGTTTCATTCCGCGCAGTTAGTTTTCTTGGTTGGCCAAAACTGATTCTATTCCGCAATAATTGCTCTGTTTACGTTGCTTTATGATGTGTCCAACGGTAAAGCATGGGTTGCAGATAAGCTTGGTTTGCCTGACACCGTGTGGATTGCTTCAATACACTAAGCAGACTGCTCTTGTACACAAAAGGATACCTAGAACTTTTATTTCGAGAGTAGTTTTGGGTTGTAAAAAAACCGCTTTTTGTGATGTATGTATGTAGTCGTCATTCTTTCGTTGCCTGTTACCTTCCAGGTGTATCGAGTGGTAGTTATTTCTTAAGTAATCAATGTAAGTTATCATAAAAGGGCAAGAGATTTCGGAATGGTTGATGTTTTACGTGTGATAGTCTGATTTCCTCTTTGTCGAAATTGTCCAAATATTTTTTCCCGCTGTATATAGTTTCCCTATCTATAAGTTGTATTAGAAACTCAAAATTACGGTATTAACGGTAAATAATAATTGCATCCAAACAGCAGTTTGAAGGATATATTTCCAAGTTCAAGTCTACTCCTACTTTTGTGTGAGTTCTTGTCGCTCATTTTTCTTGTATATATTTCTTTTTCTTAAATTATGTTTATATATGACAAAATCGCGATGAATGATCCTTAACCCTTGGAACGCCAAGATAATTTCGTCTCACGGAACTTCAAGATGGATCATTTTCGAAGCATGTATATTTCTCGTATGAAATAAAGTACTTGTTCAAAATCAAGGTATTTTATAGTATGAGTGTATTTATTCTATAGTATTTATTGCATTGTATTATATTTATTTACTGTATTTTATTATTTCAAGTAGATACCACAAAATAATGAAACATACAGAAAAAACTAAGTCTCCTTACACATTATCCGACAAGCATCTGATTTGTCTGACCGACTTTTTGGCGGAAGCAAACCTGAAGCACTTCAGGTTTCCATCCGATCCGGTTTGGAACATCTGTTTCTCGCAATGTTTATTCATTAAACAATGAAAGGCCTTCGCGCGAAGAAGGCGAATAGAGAGGAAGGGAAGAGGGCGACAGAAAGAAAGATAGAAATAGAGACAGTGTTGCTATCTCTCTCTCATTTTTTCTAAATTATATATATATATATCTCCATAAAGTGCGTTCCATCACTCCTGTCTCCCCCCTCTCACTACCCATGCAGTGCGTTCCATAATTCCTGTTACATTTTCCTTTTCAAGTTTGGGATGAATCAATGTTTTTCGCTGTAATTTTGCTTGCACGTGACGGAGATAGGTGTGTAAAACTTGAATACGGTTAATTAGATAAATATTGGGCCAACGTTTCATTGTCTACCGTAGCGAAAACTGTGAATGTGATTTTCTGCTTATGGAAAACAATGTTAAGGAAGAATTAAAATGAAAAAGGAAAGAAACCCACTCTAATTTTCAAAGGAGAGAAAAGATACTCAGTTTTCGAAAGAGAATGGAATTGGTCCAATCAGGGCCGAATTTATGCATAGGCCCACTAGGCCCGGACCTACTGGCGCACTTTACAAGGAAAACATATAATTTGCTATTTAGAACCTGAGGTGAAAAAAATATTTAGGAAAAATCATTAAGAAAGAGCGCCATCGCCTTTCAACCGCCTGACCCCGTCGTCAATAACTAACTTCAGGTAATTTAAAGTATGTTAATCTACATTAGAAATAGTACAACAAAGATTAGAGCCTATTTTAGGAACAGTATTTATTCCTATTTTTGTCTTTGTACACACCAATGAAGAGTCGCCGCGGCTCAAACGATAGCGCATCTGGCTACGAATCGGGCAGCCCGGGTTCAAATCCCGGCCAGTGTTCCCATGCACCCATGCTTTTCTCTCAGTGTTCCCATGCCTGGCGCTCAGAGGTGCACTCCTCCTATCAAATTGAGTACCAGAGTGTCCTTGGTATTCCTGGGCGCCTTGGGAAGGTAAAGGCAGTCGAGCGTAGGACTGACTACCCCGCGTCACTTCGTACCTTAGGTCAAGAAAATGTGGAGCGCTACCTACATATCCCTCATGCACCGTTCACGGAGCGTGTGTATCGCACAGGGGATAGCTTTACCTTACACATCAACAATCATTATTACACTTTTTTTGTTCTCAATGGCTCCTGGTGTCCTCAAATCTTCCAACGTTAATTTAACTCATTTCTCGATCGCATACAATGATGAAAGTTTGCACAGTGACGTACCTCCGGTGACAACACAATATTCCATTGCTATTTTCATATATTTATATAATTTGAAAGCATATGTAATTATTATTTTTTAAATATTACTTATAAATACTCCTGCAACGATTTGGCCTTTGACTGATTGCAGAACACTTGAGTAAAAAATAAATAAAACAACTTTTAAAAACAAACTTTTGTTAAACAATTCGTATTAAAAAGTAAAAAAAAAAAAAAGAAAGAAATAGTTTTGGTTCATGCACGACTTTTTAAAAGAAAGCATAGAGCGCACCAATTGAAGATTTTATAAAGTGACTGTATATGAGAGAGCGCCCCATGCTTTTCTTTTTAGTCATGCATAAACGTTTTTTTTTACTTTTTAGTAGGAATTGTTTAAGAAAAGTATGTCTATAAGCTTTTTTTTATTTTTTAAGTCTATGTTACATATAGGGCTTCGCTGTCATTGATACCTCTGCTAATGGGCAAGAGATACTTCGTGTTAAGTATGCATGAAGGCGTAATTTACGGAAATTTTTGTATATGAAGAAAACTAAAGTGTCTTTTCGGGTCCGAAATGGGTAGGTACCGTTTGAATCCGGCTGTCAATCATCCACTGACTGGCATTTCCCTTTAGTGTCCTTCAGTTTCACCAGATAAACGTCAGAATGGCACCTTAACTAAGGTACCGGCCGCTATCCTCCCAAACCCTATTCTGGTCTGATCCAAAGATGAATTTAGAGACCTTACCAATTTTAAAAATATCATAACGTGTCATTTATGACAGAAGAAACATTTCCTACTTAACTTGACTTTATACCTTCAGGAGATGAATATTCCCGGAAATGGTGTTTAAAATTCAAAGAGCTGCTCAACGAAGCTAATGAGTTTGTAATGTTGCTTTTGTCTATTCCTAGAGATTTATTTAACTTTGAACTTGCTAGTTCTTAGGGGCGGCGTATTGGCGGGTGGACCGATACATAGCACGGTTCAATTCTGTAAATCTACGTTTCTTTTTTCCTACACAAAGAGAAGTGGAAAAGAGGATGAATCAATAAATGCTAAATAGCGAGGAGAAAATATGATGAAGTTACCATTCTTCAATCTACTTTAAAGTGTTTTTCTATGTCCTTAAATTATATAAGTGTTTTGTGTGCTTTGTGTTTTGTAATGTAATTGTAATTTTTAGATATTTTAAACTTTATAAATGTATTTAGGAAATTTTAGTGTTTTGTATTGTGATTGGAATTGTTAATTTTTAGATTTTTTTCTCCTTAAAAACTTTATAAAGGTATTTAAGAAATTTTAGAATTTTTACTTGTTAAAATGGTAAATCTATCACTAAACTGCAATGTGCCATTTGTGATGTTAGAAAAAGTAGAATCAAAAAATGGCTGAAGCTAGGATTCTTCTTAAAACTGCATAAAAGTCGTGAACAAAATGTAATAACAATATTGTAGGCCTAAATAATAAAATTGAAAAAATAGTTTGTATTACATTCTTGTTCAGTGTAATTAACATATTTTCAACAACTAGCCTACAATAATTTAATTAAAATTTCTCATTGTATTTTAATGAAATTATTTTATTATTATAATATTATTTAAACGTATTTTGTAAATAACCAATTACCAGAGTTAAATAATTATTATCTCGTTATTATTATTCATGGCTAGAAGACGGAGGAGAGTCATTTGTCATCATGTAAAGGGTAGTAAGGGCAAAAGGATGGAAGTGGTGAGGATGGAGGTTCTTACTGAGGACCTAGCAAAACGCTTACAACGCATCCAGAATGCCTGTGTCCGCTTCGTCTGTAGCGCAAAGTACTTCGACCATTTATCACAGTATTATAATAAATTGGGCTGGTTTCATCTTCGCACGAGACGCCGTCAACATGCTCTAAATTTACTTTATAAATTAGTCACAACGAAAAAACCGTCATACTTGTCATCCAGGTTCAAATTTCTCAGTGACACTCATTCTTTAAACACCCGCTCTAAAATGAACACGGTACTCTCAGTGCCAAATCATAAATCAGAGTACTACTCAAAATCTTTCACTGTGTATACTACTAGAGCTTGGAACGAAATCCCTGCACACATCGGGGACTCAGGTTCTCTATTAACATTTAGACGAAAACTTCATTGCTTTTTATCCCAGTCACAATTTCCTCTGACTCACTAGACACACGAGTGTACAGATCAACACGAAACTATATTATATATCATCATTATATTTATTATTATTATTATTATTTACTCTCTAGTTAGTATTTTTCTCTCTTTTAGTAATCACATTATGATTGTAATATTATATATTTCTTCACTTTTAATTGTAGTTGATATAGTATGAATTTTAGTGTCCATTTTTTGTTTGTTTTGTAGTGTTTAATTATTATGTAGAATGTTTAAATGGTTGAGTGGAAGAGAAGGTTATGCCTTAACTCCGCCATTCAAAATAAGAATAAATGAAATGAAATGGAGGGACGGGGACGCTGGAAGTCATGGGCCTAGGGCGCCTAGACCTACAAATCCGGCCCTGGGTCCAATGTATCTGTAATTAAGCTTATTCAATTTTACATACTCATCCACCCATCCCTTCCTCACGTGCTAGCAAAATTAAAGAGAAAAGAAGAACATGAGTTATGGAACACACTGTATAAGCCAAGGGTATAAACTATATTTTTCTCTCTCTCTCTCTCTCTCCCTCCCTCTCTCTCTCTCACTCCCCCCCTTTCCTCATCAACACAACATTATCCGCATGTTTCCGACATATCGGACAGAAACCTGAAGACAGAATTCACTCGTTCGGTTAAAGTAATCGTTGCACTTCTTTGGTTAAAATCTCTATCGCAAACAAATGACTGTGCGATACTGAGAGAATTCTTTTTGTATGCTGTTGTCCACATAAGATTTTGTATACAAGTCTAACTATTTTTGTTTTGTCTTCCACGAGATCGGGTTACAGCGTACGTGCAGTCCTTAATATTCAATGAATCATGGCTACCCAATAATTCTTTTGCACAAGAAAATTAACAGTAAAACAGTAGGTAATGCAAAGAAAGAGAACATTTAATTATAAAACAGTGGGATGGAGACACTGAAACCGGGCCGACGTTGTCTGATACAAACCTGAATGTATGCACGCGCTCATTGCTTTTGCATTGCCACTGCAACATGATCCGCCTTCAGACAATCGGAAAGCCCAGTGGAGTCTTCAGGCAGCTGTCCGGCAAAAAACCTGAAGAACTCTTTGTCTGAACGTGTACAAAGCCCCATTTAAAGCAATGCTCCACTACTCTTTCCGATTTCCTTCCTGCAAAAATCCTTCCGACATGTCTGAAGCAAATCGTAGCGTGTATCAGGGGTGTAATACATACTATCATTCCTGATAGCTGCTTCAGGAAGTTAATTTTGACTTTATTAGATATTCTATTCCCGGTTCTCTCAACCTGGGGGGCGCGGGATGTGTACAAGGAGGTCGCGGGGGAAAGTGAAAAAAAGATAACTAGGGTTTTGTAGGTTTAAACTAATAAATTTCAAATAATATATTTTATTTTCCTTGTCGTTTTTATTAATTACTGAGATAATGTTGTTTGCTGAATAGTTTTGGATAGTATAAATATGATATTTATTATAAATACAGGAAAATAAACTGTTATGTTTTAAAATGAAAAGCTAATATTACACAGAATAAAATAATTGTGGGTCGCCGGCTAGAAAGGATGGTGAAAGGGGATCGCCAGCTAGATGGCATGGTGAAAGGGGATCGCGGGATGAAAAAGGCTGAGAAACGCTGTTCTAGACCCATGTCCCATACTATTCTTTCATACAGCTCACTGACGTATCCAAGCAGAGTGTTTAGAGGGTACGGACCTTTCCTAAATTCCGATTTATGTGTGAACTTAGTACTATTTTAGGCGTAATTATAAACAGCTTGTTTTAAAAGCTTCACTTTGACAAGCTTCTGGAGGTGATTCTTCAAATCAAAACAAAGCGAAAGTTCCTGTGTCAAATTTTCGAAATGTGCACAGTTTTGGAGCTACAGACTGCCGAAAGCGTGGGAAAATGAACCTTAGATTTTCATATTTCTAACAACACGAACAGTAGAGCTGATACATCGTAGTGCCCTCAAAGACTTTAAACATACTCTATTTGAAAACGCAGATCTCAAAATTCCGTTATTGGCGCGCAAGGGGCTCCTTAAAGGAAGTAGGGGATTCCGAAATATTTCTGAAGTAGAGGTATGTCGAAAAAAGCATTAATTAAGAGACTTCCCTTGTGAGTAAAAATGGCACACGTTATTCCTAGCATCCAACTGGGCAATGATACTAAATTCGCCGGCGTCGTTGTTGTGTGGTTTGGGGCGCAAAGGTCCTGAGTTCGAATCCTTACTGGGGAATGTATGTGAATTTTAATTAGTATCGCATTCATAATCGTGACGGGACGAAGCCAAAGTTACTAAAATAAACCATTCAAAACAAAGTTTACAACTAAAACATTCCATGAAATTATTCAATTCTTACTCCTGCTTGTTAAGAAACCACGAATTTTCTTAGAAAATCGTTCGGTATATGGAAGCTCATTGAGATGTCGATTTGGCGCAAACGAATTACTGTTTCCAGATTAAAATGTGCATGTCCCATTCATGCACATTTTTAAAATGTTTACTTCAGAGAATTTCTGGGAATCGCATAATTCCTTTGGAAAATCCTTTGCGCAACCACTGTGGAATTTTAAAATGAGCTTTTTGGGATTGTGCAGATTTAAAGTCTTTGATGGAACCATGTAAGATCAGCTGTACATTTCGTGATGCTAGATAAAAGAAGTTCTGAAGTTCTTTATCCAACGCTTTCGGCACCCTGTAGCTTCGAAACTATACATAGTTTGAAAATTTGTCTGAGGAACTTTCGTCTTATTTTGATGTGAGGAATCACCTCCAGTAGTTTGTCGCTGTAATTTTAAAGGACGTTGTATTTGTTATCTAATTCCAGATCCAGATCCTCTTTGAACCTCTCCCAAATCCGTGAAAACAGTAAGAAATTTTCGAGATACATGTGTGAAAGAGCATGTCTAATACTGTAATTAGATCTCATTTTCTGGATGTTTGTAAATATTTTCATAGAATCTTCCAAACTCAAACATACTAGGACTTGCTTTGTATTCCTTCAGGCAATTTGCTTTAGCTCTTTCAAACATTATAACAGCATCTTTGGCTTTATTAACAACTTCTATAAATTAAAGTGTTCCTATTGTAAGAATCTGTACAACAGTTAATCGTTGCTAGATACTAATTTAACCGAAGAAAATAGCAAATAAATTATAAATGTATTAAATTCAAAGATGCCTTCAGTGTAAGCTTGTGAAATTGTTCAATAAAAAAATTTGGATAATTGGTTCAAAAGTTTATCTTCACCCTAATGATCTGAAAAATCACATTAGATCTTATAACTGAAATTTCCAACGTAACCAGGACGTCTGTTAAAGTTCTATGTAGAGCTGGCCGGTAGCCGTGCGGTCTACGGCGGTAGGCCAACGACTCGAAGGTCCCGGGTTCGTTCAAGTCCTGACAGGGGCATGGGTGTGTATTTTAATGGCTAAAGGGCGAATAGTGACGGGCCGAAATCCAATGTTACTAGATTGGCCCATATAAAAATAAAGTTTACCAAAAATGTTTTTCTCTGCGTAGAATGTTTTTAAAATTTTAGCTACATCCTAAATACACCCTTCATCTCTTATTTCCTTTCCTACCGGAAGGTCGGCCATCTTAAGGACTGATCATATAACGTCTTTTCCTTCCCTTGTGGCCTTTTTTGCCTCCTTCGGCCAAGGATACATGCAGTGCATCCTTCGTACCCTTTAGCGTTCAATTGTTTCATGTAGAAACTAGCGCTACCTATGAATTGACGGATGAAGAAAGCATTGCGCGGGGAGGAAGCTGGGAGGAAGTGACCTCGCGTTGAAACCGATGGTGTGGGGAGGCTAGTCCCGCGGGATTAACATCTTGCATTCCGTTGTTCCTTCCATTGTATCAATGGAGTTAGTCAGTCGTTCCTTTCATTGTTTGTTTATTCTTTCCTGGTATTTTAAAGATTCTGTTCAAAATAAGATTCTGTTGTTATTTGCAGCAACATTTTTTTTTTAAACAAGAAAATTTACAGAGGAAGAAAGCATTTATTTAGGTAAGCGTCATCTTGCGTTGTTGTGGATGGTAGTTTCGAATTCAAAAGAATTTTTGTTAAAGCCCTATTCTTAGTAGACGCTGTATGTGGTGCGCTTCATTCTCTTCTACTCTTGTCTATAAGATAGGAAAATACTACAATACATGATCTGATGTATTGCTGTTTTTTTTAAATATCACATTGGATTGCCTCTTGTTGAATTGAATTGAAGTATAACTTTAAACAACTTTCAATCGGACCGGCATATGGTAAAGGAAAGAATGGGAAAAGTAGCGGTCAGGATCTTACTTACGTGCCATTCCGGTATTCGCTTAGTAAAGAGGAAACCCCTGGAAAATCTGTCAGGATGGTCGCCCGTGAGGTTCGAACTTGAACTTCAATTATTACTTTCAGGCATCTAAGGCTCATCGTGGCTCAGGGGAAGAGAAAGGGTGCGGATAGGGCCAAGGCCTAAGCTGAAGGTACCATCCAGGCATTTCCTTGACGTGACTGAGGAAAAACTCTGGAAACCTCAGCCGGGATGGTCAAGAAGGGAAGGAGTCGACCAGAGGCTAAGTTGAAGGCATCATCCGGCATTTGGCTGATGTGACTGAAGAAAAGCCGTGGAGAAACCTGTCGGTCGCTGGTATCGAACATAGTGTCTAACGCTCTACCAGTGATTCTGCCAGACTCCCTGTTGGGGTGTCACCCCCAAATTTTCTAGAAAACTGTAAACTTTAAAATTTATACTGTCAAAAATCGATAGAAACAGTGCATGCCCCCTCCCTGGCTTTACACCCCCGCAAACAAATTACTGGCGGAATCTGCGCTGTACCAACTCAACTACGTCCGCTTCGAGTTTTACAGATTTTCACGAGTCTAGCCACGGGACAACGGTGAGCAGTATCCATCGTATGTGCATTAATAATGACAGGTGCATCTGTATTCCGTCATCAAAACAGGATATATACGGATATTCAGGATAATTCTTGTTGTTCATATTGTTTAATGAATACACTATTTATTGTACTATTGAGAAATAGAAAATGTCACAAAATTGATTTCAAATAATAGGCAGTTACTCTGTAAAAATTCCAACAATTTGTTGCACGCATCACGTTGTTGATAATTTCTTTAGTATAATTTCTTTTGCACTGCATCTGGAATGCTTTGAAAACTTTTCGCTGATTTATGTAATAATACAAGTTACAAAAAGCACTGAAACATTTATGTGTAGCTGTTCCCTGGAAAGTCTTTCAAAGAGAAGGACGTGAAGAATTGCAATTGCAATGAAAGACCTGCTTACTGGTCGGTACACGTAATGAATAAGGAATATGACCAAGAGCGTGTTACGATTTTTTTTGGGAGGGGGCAAAGACACATACACATACTGCCTTCTTTTTTTGACTGACATGATCCCCATATTTTGTGCCGTGTTAGTAATAGTATTATTTTCTCCCCCCTTGCCTCCCTGTAAATCATTGTCTTAAAAATACGCGCCGTGCAATACCCCTCGAGCGAAGAGGGGAAAGCTCACGCAATCAAAGCATCTTGCAAAACTAGTACAACTGCGCAGGTGTTTGCGTTTTTAATTATTCGTGCTTTTTCAATGGGGGTTGTTTGCCTTTGATATCACAACCACCACTCCTTTCTCGCCACGCGCTGCACACTTGTTTACGCTTCTAATGCTTTTGACAGATGTCGCTATATTCGCCAAGTGTACAACGTCCAAAATGCTTCCTTTTCTACACTCATTCCAAGGTTCCTTTCCTTGACTCCTTGGGTTTTTCAGCAAAAGGAAGGAAAGGAAGTATTTAGGATTGGGCCTATCTCCGTTCTACTCTCGTTGACACTATCAGGCTATCAGCACAGGAATTATTACATTCTTTATTACTGTCTAGAACCAGCGCTATCGACATGATTGTCAATTTTTTTTACTAGTTGTCCTAAAGGTTATTTACCACATCTGCCTAAATGTGAAACTACAATTCAGAATGTACAATACGACTCTTGTCTGTTTATGTAGTATAAACTTACAATTACATCGAGACGGACATAAGCTATAGTTCTGTTACCATCCTTACACTTGTATACTTTAACTAACAATTACATGTTTCCAAATACAACTTAATTCTTTTCTTCTGGAAATACTCTCCTTGCAAGTTCATAAAGGTATAGTCAAGGGGGATATATCCCCCATATCCCCCTTACCTACGCCACTCCCTCTCTATCACTACCTCTGGGGACGTGTCAAATTGATCGTGTACGAGGCGCCAGTCCTTGACTTGCCTATTATGTGCTACACGAACGCATTCAATCGGTGTTCACGTACATTGAAAACATTCCCGGCTTGAGCGACTCCAGGTTAACAGCAGCGACTTCGAACATTTGTCGTAGTACCGCGCGTGCAGTGATACTATAGTGTATGCAATTATATTGTACCAACACTGTCTCTGTGTTATATTTATACACAGCACGTAGTCCTTCCATCCATATTGATCGTCATGCATCTAGCTGGCGAACTATCAACTTTCGGCTTATGCTTCACATAAACTTATTTCATCTATATGATCCAAAAAAATCACCTCACGCAATACAATCCACTTATTCTGGAACGCTCTGTATTGTTGCCCCACCTGTAAAATCGTTTGCCCGTGCTCAAATCTAGTTCTGACTAGTTCTAAATATGCACAATAAAATTCCCATAATTTAATTGTAAGCAGCATAAATAAATTTTTAATCATGCAGATTATCGAATATTCTTCAAAATAGAAAAATGCAAATCCGCTCTCTAGTCATTATCACTTGATGCAAGAGTTGTATGACTAGTGTAAAATGATTTTAAAAGGCCCTTAAATACATCCTAGCTTGCGTTGCTTGCTTTGCGTGCGATTTGGGTGAGTATCCAATTGAATCACGTGTTTTATTACGTAGTACACGCAATACACACGTGTTTCAATTAGCTACACACCCAAAACGCCCGCAAAGCAAGCAACGCAAGCTTACATGTAAATCAGCCCTAAGAGGCAAAGAGCTTACAAGACTCTCGGACATTGTTGGCAAGTATACCCTCGTATTGCACCTTGTAAGTAACTCTTTTCTGTTTAGACTTACTTGGTAGAAATTTTCAGATTCTGAGGTTTCGTACCAAATTCACTAGCCAAGGTTTTGACGTTATCGTGGAAAAATATATGATTTTTAAGAATCTGGAATGATGTTTTGACAACAGTGGTCGGGGACGCACAGTGGTCGTTAAAAGTTTTAGATTTTATTTTGGGAATGTCAGTTATTTTCACATTAATCGCATAAGTCTCAGAACTGTTGCTCAAATGTTTCTTGTATGTGTAGTTTTGTGTACTACCAGCGACCATGGAGGAATTAAGAAAGAAGGAGATGCCCAAACGTACCCCTACTTCGAAAATAAATTGAAGCCGAAAATGGCCGCCGGCCCGCTTGTTTGTATCGCTGTCCGCCATATTGCGTATGGAATAAAATTGAAGTATTGCATTCACAGACATGCAAATAATCAGATAATTATTTGTGTTTTTCTGTGATTTTTAAAATGGTAATGAGTTGTGTCGCTTTTGGATGCATAAACAGATACAATAAGAAGGGTCCCAATGTCACATTTCACAGGTGAGTGTTATACAAAACTTCTGTCGAAATATAAAATGTTGATATAAATTGATGGCATGGAGACAATTAAATGTGTTCTATGCTTGTCATTATGCCGTCAATATGTTAATTCGAGAATTTAAAGAGAAAGATTAGTGTTCTAATTTTTCTCATAAATTACAAGAAAACTGACAAAAGGAAATGTCAGTAGTATTCATTATTATCCCACATAGCGCAAACACGTATAATATATGTATAATAAAGATATGATTTAGACGTTCCATACATCTAATAGATATGAAAAATTAAGCTAGAATACATATACTAGACGTATATTCAAGGTTTATATGTCCTACCATTATACGTATGCCACATGTATAATACATGTCTAGTTAGATATTTGTTATACATTTGGTAGACATTCCTTAATTGATTTAGACGTTCAATACATCTAATATATATATAAAATTAAGCTAGAAAACATATATTAGACGTATACTCCAGGTTTATATGTCCTACCTTTATACGTATGCCACATGTATAAGACATGTCTAGTTAGATATTTGTCATACATTTGGCAGACATTAGTTAGTGCGTGTAGCGTGGTATTCCTCTTAATTTTTGCCCAATTTTTCAAACTTTTGAATACACACTTAACAGTATTTTAGTATACTAAAAATTCACACTCGAGTAGTCTGTGCGTACGCATCTTCATCACTTACTATAGTTTATCATACACTTTTTTATTTTAGGATTAGTTATTACTGATTTTCTCAAGGTTGGCGAAAACTTAACCACATATACTCATAAAACATAGGAAAATAATGTTATAAATGCTCACCTGATTGAATACTGTCTTTGCAAGATCATTCCCATATTTGTTATTGCATTTCTAGCCAATATTCTGACACTTTTATTAAAATATTTCACTACACAACTTCTTCCTAGGTCGCCTGCCGCGGTGCCGCCACACCGTTGTAGCTGAGTCAGACAAATAAAGAACAAGCGCATTTCGCTAAGACATGAGAGAACAAAAGACAAACGAATAGCGTAGGCATTGTACGAATGTCTAATAGATGTATATTAGCTATTCACCAATAGACAAGTTGCAGATATCAATCTTGATTATCTATTAGACGTATAATAGTTGTATAACTTAGACCTTAGACATTATATAGCTCTCTATACCTGCTTCAGATATCTATTATACATAATGTGTTATGTGGGCAGTAAGTGATGAGGATGCGTACGCACAGACCACTCGAGTGTGAATTTTTAGTATACTAAAATATTGTCAAGTGAGTATTCAAAAGTTTGAAAAACAAGGGCAAAAATTAAGAGGAATGCCACGCTACACGCACTAACAAATGTCTACCAATTGTATGACACTGCTTATGTCCTCCATCCCACCTGAGGTTTTCAAGGTTTTTCTCTGTCTCATGAGGCGAATACCACGCTAGTACCGCTCTGACTTGTGCATCGCCTCATAATTCTTCTTGGAAGTGTGCTCTCCAACGGCCGTGATTCCTCCGACAAGTGCATAAGGACAACAACAAGTAAGTACAATAATGCACATAATATGCGTGCAGTTTGAAAAATGTATTTTACACAAAATTCTGGATGTTGATTATAATACAGTGAGCATTACTATTTACCTAATGGGGTGGTACTAGATATATACAACTAAAAACTGCAGTTAATTTATTTTACATTAACAACAAAATAATCACAGCACATTTCTTGAATACTTCATTAGCTTTCCATATATTCTTCAACTATGCTTGCAATGTTCCTCCTAATATAAACAAAGTATATTATAGGCAGAATAATCGTTCTACATATTTTCAATATCAACTTTCAACGCTTTCTTGGGAGAAACAAGCAGAAGAGTAAAAAGATATATCAGGTGGATCGTGAAACATGCCCTTCACCACATAGTCCCTAACACACTCTCAAAGAACTATAATGGATAAGTGGTTAAATCGTAACTAATATAAAAGTCCAATAATTAAACTTTGATTAAACATTTTATTATTTTGAAGTACATACATTTTCTGTCTTAAAACAACCATCATCTTGATCATTGGTTGAAAAAATATATTTAGCAAGATATGTAAATTCAGTTCTTCAATATGTGTAATTGGAAAATGGAAAATCCTGGGAAAACCTTTAATACTGGTACGTGATAATACTCTATTAGTTAATTCTGCACATGATGATGTTCCTTGTTCTAAACAGCAAATCATTGCTCTCTGAAGATCTCATTTGCTTTTGCCCTCTTCCCTTTGCCTGGCGAAACTTTTTTTTTTTTGCATCAAATTCTTTTCAGTCTACTTATAATCCATTTTACACAACACCTGAAATACAGAGGATTTGTAATGTTGAAAATGTTTATAATAACTGTACAGTACATATTGACCACGAATTTCAATACGGAATGTAAAAAACACTTAAGTTTAAAGTATTCATACACTATATCATCTTCATACTCAAGCGAACAATGAAAATGCAGTACTTCGGAAAAATATGCACCGCACTTTCAAAGAAATATGCAGCTTGTCCTGACTTTCCCATGGCATTCCCCAGGCTCACAAAACGAATATCGAGATGGTAAGTCAAGTGAGAGACTGGCTGTTCCATTCCCATCCCATCCCTTTACTGGAAAAGTGATTCCTCCGAGTCACGGGCTTAGGTCATAGTTGCTGCTGTAGCTCACAGAAAAGAGTTTGAAACAATATAAATAGGGCAATTTGCTAAGAAAGAAACAACACAGCCTCGAATTAACATTTATCAATAATAAAAAAAATAGATTAGGTACAATAAAGTGTTTTCATAGACATTTTCCTTGATGGTAACAAATAGAAGATACTTAGTTAGCAAGTATAGTTCAAGACAAAATAAAACGACCCTGACGCCATATGTTTACTATAGGATCCAAGGTCGTTTAGTTTTGTCCTCGATTATATACGAGTTTTAAATTATATGCCATTTTCATTTACCTCACACAATGTGATATAGATGATAAATTTAAAAAAAATCCCGTTTAAGATTGTGTTATTCTGAGAATTAATATTCTTGATTTGATAATAAATCTGGTTTAGGTATCCATAACACGCCGTTTAGTATATTTCAACTTACGACTGAAATTCACATTAAGACAAGAAATAAAAATCCGATGAAATTTTAGAAGATCTGTCTTGAAGTAAGGAAGGAGGATTTATTACTTCTCCTTACTTTTGCCTCTTCATATGCTTTCAAGGTGCACTTTTTAAATATCCTAAGGTCACTTGTACGAAGAAAAAGAAATAATCGGACTGCTACTGACACCGAATTTTTTCTCATTTACATTTTCGGAGAAAGCTATTTTAATATATAAAACATTGGTAAACTTTGTTTTGTATGAGCCATTTTTAACACCTTTCGACTTAGCCCCTTACAATTAAATGAATGCAATGCGAGTTAAAATTCACAAACATCCTTGACCTAGGTAGGATTCCAACCCGCGACTTTGGAGACACTCAGACCACACGACTAACTTTGTCGTCAATTTTAATTTGTTGTGCCACTTGTAAATTGAAATTGAATTTAAATTAGTGTTAACTCATTTAATGTAGGAATTCTAATACTCTAAGCCAATTTTTAGTAATTCTAAATTACTTTTACTTAACTTTAGTAGGCACAACAGGTAACTATGACGTAAGTCCTCCCCAATCTGACGGATGACGTCCCTCGGGGAGCACTCTTTGGGGCCAAAGTGGAGAAAATAGTGGTCTGGACCTTTGTCTAGGTATCATACCGGGCGGGAAGCTGAACCAATGTTTGCCATTGACTCCTATCAAATGGAGATAATGTCCTAAGGAATTAACCAACAGTAACATGCATTCCAAAGCTGTACGTTCAATCTGTCTCTCGTAAATATTTCTGAAGTGGTCGGATCGTCATAGCAATGATGTTCCTCGGAGAGTTCCCTGCCAGGGTGAGGGATGGGAAAGATAGCTGTCAGATCCTTTGTCCAGATGTCATCCCTACTTTTGCCTGGTGTAACTCTGGAAAAACTTGAGGTAGCAACTAGATCATGGGCTGGGTTTCTATATTCAAATATGTTTTAATTTATATTGTGAATTACGACTTTTAGTATTGTAAACAAATACTTTCGACTAATACTACACAGTTTTGTGATTCGTTGTTACTAACTAACTAACTAACTTTATGGCTTATAGAACTCGCAAGTTCATAGCCGCAGTAACAAACGTTCGCCATTGGATTTTATCCTAGGCAATATCAAGCCAGTTTTCATCACGAACACCTACTTCTCGAAGATCTCTTCTAATATTGTCCTCCCAACGACGTCTCAGTCTTCCCAATGGCCTCCTTACATACGGCCTTTCAACCAGGATAGAATATAATCTTCGGTTTTCCCCCTGCCGAACTACATGGCCTGCCCACCTTAGTCGTCGCGATTTCATTGTTTTTACAACATCTGGTGAATCGTACAGTCCGTAGAGTTCTTCATTACACAGTCTCCTCCAATCTCCAGTCACCTTGTTGCCTTTCGGCCCGTATATCTTTCTCAAAACCTTATTTTCAAATACACATAATTTATGTTCATCTGCTAGGGTCGTGCTCCAACTTTCGCAGCCGTAAAGTATTACCGGCAGAATAACCGTTTTGTATATATTTAATTTCAATTTCCTTGATATTAATCGCGATGTTAGAAGTTTTTGGGCTGAATAGAAATATGTGTTGCCCGATACTAAGGGACTTTTTATTTCTTTCGTGACCTCAGTTTTGCCTGTTACGTATGCTCCCAAGTATTTAAATTTGTATACTTTCTCTATGTGACATATGTAAAATATAACCAGGGATTTATTTTGGAGGAGATGTGGAATTCCCTCCTCGATCTAGAACTTCGCTTCGCTGTGTCTAACACTAGAGCTAATGAACTACAGCACATTAAATATGAAATAAAATTATACGATTTCGAATTTACGGTTAACTTTTAATTCCTTGCTTCAAACTTAACTCAAAAAATACATTATTTCGTAACTTATATTTTTGTCAAACTGTGCTCGCTCGTTTTTTAAAGTTTAGGTTTATGGTGTAGTTTATATGTATCTGTAATGGACGTAGGCCTATTCAATTTGTTACTCCGCGAGCATCTAGACCATTCGAGGATACATATTTTGGACGTGAATCTATAAAAATGCAGTTTTTAAGTTACATTACTTTATTTGGAGCGACGATTTGACACATTCAGCCTAGGTGTTATTTGCAGAGATGTAGTGGGACCAGGGCGTCACCCCGGTACTTTCTTTAGAGGTCAGTGGAAACAATGTATTTTTGTCTTAATTTCTGTTTCTTTTGGCACATATTTTATTTTACGTATTATGTAATTTTCTGTTATGTTACAGACTAAATCGGCAGGTCTGGATTTATTTAAGGCTTTTTGGCATCTTTGGCTCAGGCCGGAGAGACGTCTGGAGTTTTACACTATAGGGGTACTTCGTGCCATTGTCTAATTAAAAGCCACAACAATTTAAGGAGTTTCGACAGATTCTTAGTTAAAATAGTATTTTTTCTCGGGGTTCTCCCGTTTCCTCTCACTTTCTTCATTATTTTTTTCTTTCACCTCTCCTTCCTCTTCCTTGCCCAGGAATCTTTTTCTGAAGGGAGAAAAAGAAGGATTGAAAGAGAGAGAGAGAGAGAGAGAGAGAGCGAGAGAGAGAGAGAGACAGAGGGGACTTCTTTTTTGTTTGTTCTTAACCTTCGAGGAAAAGAAGTCTGGGGATGCTTTTTTTTTATCTGCTTCTCTCTTTCCTCTTTTCAATCACTCTCTCTTCTTTTCTTGAATCCAGGAGAGAGAGAGAGAGATAGTCTATTCTTTTTTTTATTTCCCGTTTCCTCCTATACTTTCTTCATTGTTTCCTCCCATTTTCTTCATCTCTCTCTCTCTCTCTCTACTCATATTGTAACGAATTATTTGTGAATCAAGCGTCCCCCTACACCACTGGTTGTCACTGAAAAAGGTAGGAGTAGCGGAAAATGCCCCAGTTATATCAATATTGTTTGTATAAATATAACCTATACAACCCCCCCCCCCCCCGACGCATTTTGTCCCTGACGCAGTCGCTGCTCATAAGTCAAGAAGTGATACAAATCAAAAGCGGGTAACATAGTAATGACAAGCGTGAAAAACATGATTTAGAACTTAAAATTTGGTCTATATTGGATTAGACAATAGGCTATCGAACTGTCTGCTCTGGTAATATCTAATTTAAATTTCGTTGCTCTGCAGCCAGTTACGAAAGGTACTGCAGTATTTACGAAAGGTTGTTTCAACTAATTAATTTTTTGAGCAATTTTTCAATAAATTGCTACACTATAAAGAGAAAATTGATTAGGTCTACTACATTAAAGGTCAGACATCAACCCAGTTAACATATTACTAAGTTCCCAGTTTCTTAGTTATTACACGAAAGACAGTCTAAATAAACTACTCCCTTACCATTAATATTGCTACCAACCTTATTAAAAAAACTGGAGTTAAAAAGAGAAAGTCGTTATAATTTGGAAAATTACAGACAGCGTTTATAAATTTTAAACCGAAATAAAATCACGAAGTTACACAACAAATTAGCTGTTTAAATATCAAATGTTGGAAGTGGTTGATAGACCTACAACTTTTATACTCCTACACAAATGTTGTTTGTTCTAGTAATACAGTCAGTTAAATATTTCAATAGATTTTGAAAGAAATAAGCTACTCACTCACCATTGCTTTCTTTCTTTCTCTCTTCATTTTTCCAATCCGAAATTATTTGTTCATTGTGCTTGCTGGTAGTCTTTCTTCCAAATCATCAAATAACTTAATCTCTTGCCCTGGAGAATGGTGCCATTTTTTTTTACATAGTTTCGAGCGCTTCAAAAGCACGTTTCGTGTCATATTTCAGCGAGGCAACCACAAAAAAGTTCTTCACGTGACTGAAACATCACAAATCAAAATTTATTAGCTCATATCATAGGTAAAATTAATAAATCTGTCAAAAGTAAGCAAACATTATATATATATAACCAATCACATCAGACTATACATCTGGAGTTAATCTTTCAAAGTTTGCTAGCCTCGTGTTGATCTAATGCTAATTTATAGGAAATATAGAGAGAGTGTTTTTATTGAATGTGCTAAAAGGTGATATTATTAGAAAGTCTTTTCTATTAATAAGAAACCAAATATTCATGGTAGAGATGTCCTTTTCTAAAACTACCCACGATTTGCATGTTATAATTTTCGTTCTATTTATTTATGCGTACTGTAGTCTTCTCATCTTTTAAAAAACGTAAGTTCCTTATGTCTCTCTAAAAGCAAATCAAATGTTCAAGGACATATCTTGTACATATAAATTCTAAAACCGTGCACTTCTTTTACACTTCAAAAAGGCATATCACTTCTCTAGTCTTTCATCTATCACGGTATGAATAAATTTTGTACACATGTTCCTTAAGTTAATGGTTTCAGTAGGTGCGAAAGAAGACAAAATTTCGCGGTTGCGGAAATAAAACCGGAGTGGTTTTCGTGCTAGCCTTTTGCCTTAACCAATCGAGCAACTGACACCAGTAAATCTGTCGCGTTTCTATATACACTGAAAAAGTTCGTTGCCATAAAAGGAGTGTTCCTGTACTCATCTAGACATTGTCCACAAAGTGTAAAAAAATACAGAAGTATTCAAAAGCGAAATAATTGAAACTGTGTACGAAGTGCACACAAGAATAGAAATCATATGATTAAAATATCTGGTGTAGTAAAAAGTAATCCATTATTTTGCCAATAGATGGCTTCAGTGATCTGTATCTCGCGTTGTATAAGTCCGATCGGGTTCAACGAGATGGCGTTCAAACGATGAGATTGCGTACTACAAACACTGTTCAGATAGTTGTGATGAGTTGACTCAGTGTTGTGTGAGCGCGCGTCAAAATGGACACTACCAAAGAGAAAATACGCTATATTTTACAGTTTTTCTTCGATAAAGGCGAAAACGCAAGCAAGGCGACTGCAAATGTGAATAGTGTTTATGGTCCTGATACTGTAACAGCCAATCATGCGCAATTTTGGTTTCGTCGATTCCGTTCCGGTAATTTTGAAGTCAAAGATGTACAACGCACTGGAAGGCCAAGTGTCGAAAATGTCGATAAAATCATGGACATTGTCGCGTCCGACCGTCATGTAAGCACTGTTTCGATTGCCCAAGAGCTAAACATTGCACAAAAAACCGTGTGGAACAATTTGCATAAGGCTGGATACACAAAGAAGCTTGATGTATGGGTGCCACACGAGTTAACACAAAAAAAACTCATGGACCGAATTTCCATCTGCGAATCGCTGCTGAATCCCCACAAAAGCAACCCATTTCTGAAGCGGTTGGTGACTGGTGATGAAAAGTGGATCACTTACGACAACGTCACGCGAAAACGGTCGTGGTCGAAGCGCGGTGCGCCGGCGCAAACGGTGCCCAAGCCAGGATTGACGGCCAGGAAGGTTTTGCTGTGTGTTTGGTGGGATTGGCAGGGAATTATCTACTATGAGCATTAACTCGGAACTATACTGTCAACAATTGGACCGTCTGAAGGCAGCAATCGCCCAGAAGTGGCCAGCTTTGGCAAATAGGAGAGGCCACCAGGACAACGCCAGGCCACACACATCGATAGTGACTCGCCAGAAGCTCCAGGAGCTCGGTTGGGAGGTTCTTATGCATCCACCTTATAGTCCGGACCTGGAACCGAGTGATTACCATCTGTTCCTGTCAATGGTGAACACGTTTGCTGGTGAAAAAATTCGCCTCAAGAGAGGTTTGTGAAAATCGACTGTCTCAATTCTTAGCCAATAGGGACAAGGGCTTCTATGAGAGAGGCATCATGATATTACTTTCCAAATGGCAACACTTTATCGAACAAATCGGCTCATATGTGACCTAAATCGGATCACTCTAACTATGGTAAGTCAAGCCTTCAATGTCATGCAAAAATAATGGATTACTTTTTACTACACCAGATATATTAAAAGTCTGTCACAATGCTTGGCATTAACTTCAGAAATAACACAACATAATTTCTTAGAATTAGGAATATTGAAGCTGTGTGGTTGAGAGGAGATGTGATATCTATAATTCAAATTATTACACTTTAAAAAAATATAAAAATATTCTCCAACTTTACACTACTAACAAAAGCAGACCTCAATTAACATCACTGTATACCTTTCGTCTCTGGCGAACACATTTGTTGCCCGCAACCTAGCTTTGAAAGGATTGATTTAAAACAATGGCATCATACATCATGCTACGAAGTACATGGAAGTTACTTTAAAGTTAAAGCAAAGCGTTTTATTAAAAATATCTAAACAGAATATTCCTACTGAAATAATAAAAAAAGGAACTTACCTCTACGTGTGTCAATGTATTTGGTTTAATAATGCCTATGAATGTTATTTTCTTTCATGTTGTTTGAATCTACCGTATGTCTAGCGCTAAGCAATGATTGCGAATTTCTCACATCCCTGGTTTTTCATTGCAATCCATGGTAGCTATCAATTAGCTGAAAGAAAAATGGTAGATATCTATGACGAACTTCAATAAAAGCATTTCACGGTACAAGTTCACGTCTAAAGTCTACACATATTACAGCAACACATCACCATGCATGTCTTACCAAAACACGAAGTCCAAAAATTTAACAATGTGGAACTTTCATTTATAAAATACACAATGGGTACATTTGGATATATCGTAAAGTGTAAATACATTTTGCACGAAAATCTTAAAGAAAGTCCTGAGAAATGGGGCCTCGGAAATATGATTTTTATTTCCAACAAGACAATGTTGGCAGAGTGTATAAATAGTTCCGCAGTGGATTGTATGGAACACACCTTACACTTTGAAGACCCTACATCAGAGGTCTTATTTAAATTCCATGGAGAATAGATAGAATAAAACCGAAAACAGGACTAGACAACATTAAGTCAGAATCAGAATAGAACTGAAGCAGTTTCTTATGAAAAAATGAGAAATAGGTTTAGGATTGACTAAGAAATATATTCATTTAATGCAAAAGAGATTTTCAAGAGTTATGTGGAGCAAAAACTCAATCAGGATTTGGAACTACCTAAGTAGAAGGTGTTCCAATACATTTGTAGGCTTATAAAACTATGTTTTCCTTTGTAAATCCTTGTAAACTATATTTAAGTTTGTATTTTCCCATTCTGTATTTTCCAGTTATAATTATTTCTTAAGTGAAATAAAGTTGTGTTACGTTCTATGGTTTGTTGAATTTAATATACACACAATTGTTGTAATATTAAGAGCAAAATCCGCTTTCTTACAATGCTTTTGTCTGCCACTGTATATCATAAACTTAAATCATCGCCCTTCCCCCACCTTTTAAAACGAAATATCACAGGTTCCCCAGACGCTTTTATCCCGGGGGACCGTCATTTATCCCATGATTGTTTTGTTCACAGCATTTGCCGGCAGAGAATGAGACTTAAACAGCTCAACGTGCAAATAATAAATAATATTGTCATTAAGTGTATCTAGAGTATCTTACCTAAGTTCTTTCGAAGCAAAACTTTATAACTTTCAGTAATAACTGGGTGGGTGGACAGCAATAATCCGTATAACGTTGAAAAAATTCCTTTCGTGCACTTATAAAAAAAAATACTGACAACAGAAAGATGGTTTAATTGATAATACACGTCAAATTACAAAATACAATTTCAGTTGCATTTGTGTTGAATTTCATGATTTGATTTTTAGAAATAATTTACTGAAAGCCATTTGCTCAGATGGAAAAAATAAAGGAAAAAGGTAAAGAAAATCGTTGTAATACAAAGCTTGATTTCAAAACTAATGAAAACATGTCTATTATATGTCTTCATCGGACGCATGGACTTCCCCAAGAATGTACCGTTATTATTAATTCCACTTTCACTTTATTATTTCATTCTAATTCTTTATAACCCCACTCCCATCACATACAGTAGGTATTAAGTGTACGTAAGAACCGAATTCGCAGAGAAAATGTATATATATTCTGGAAAATTTGTCTTTTTAACCACCACCCCTCCTCCAGCTTCCTTGCGGACTTGAAGATGTTCATTAACATGGGAATCTGCTCACTCTACAAATGCAATGATATTATACCCAACAGACACGTATAAATTTCCTTCAAAAGATAACCTCTTCGAACACCTTTCTTCTTAGAAGCTGCATCGAGTTTCTATCCCAAAAAGAGCGCCACTGTGAAGAAAACAACAGCTGTAATGCGAGGCTGTCATAATGGGCCCATAACTTATAAGTTCAGACATTCAATATTCCAATGAATGGCACACTGACTATTCTGGGGTTATCAGCTGATTCTACCTACGTGTCTCAGGGCATCTAGTTTAACTCTCATATATTTACTGGTCGACAAAATTAACAAGCATTCATTCTGCAGGGAAAAACACAAGCAAATTTTAATGAAAGCTCAAACGTTTCTTATTTTTTACATGTAATAGTGATAATAATACATGGTTCACTTGTCACCCCTTTTTCTTAATTAATTATCCGGAACTTACACACTTAATGAAAATTCTACATGGATTAATATCGTGCGGTAGAACATTTAATTGTTTCGCATTCGAAAGGTCCGGGTTCGATATCAGCGTCCAGCAATCCTGATTGAAGATTTTCCAGTTTTTTTAAGCAAATCAGAAACGTTACCTTCAAATTAGGCCCTGCCCGACCCCTTCCCACATGATTTCCACTATCCTATCCCGACCCGAGCCATAGATGCCTAAAGGCCATCACTGAAAATAAAATCTAATTAAAATTAGTGGATTAAGATGTAGCCGCGAATTTTATTCACCTTGTATTCACAGACATTTTTGTATAGCTGCAACGAAAAAGAGGTTATTTCGACACGGTTCTAGAACACTGGCCCGCGTGGGTGAATGCACGATATCCAGGAAAGGAAAATACAATAAGTTATGATATTGGCCCTACTTAAAACAAAGCATACTGTAACCTAACCTATAGTCATTAATCAAAGATACATGGGAATATCTTTTTGTCTCCAGTGTATAGCAACGATTCAAAATTGTCCCGTTATTTACTGATCAATATTAGGCTAGCAAATTAACTCAACTGCGAAAAGATCATCAGATTATATACTAAAGAAATACCAAATGCCGGACCGGGATGCATATTGTGCTACAAATATAAATATTCCAACCATAAAGTAACGGTTTCTGTCGAGATTCAAGAGAAGTGTTACAGTAGCACACACACAGGTAACATTAGCGAAAGAAAGAAATAAAAGTTATTTTAATACTGAACTAAATGTTCACGTAAGTACCTGATTCCAAAATTGTCCTCTTGTTTAAATTATGTTCTTCCTAATCCAGTATGGACCGTTGTGATCTTCCTTCTCACTAGCTGAGTCACTGTACAACGACAGCAGCGCACAGTTGGCGCTAGTAGTCAAGTGAACAAAGAACAAACGCATTCCGTTAAGCCTTTGGTAAACAAAAGACAAACGCGTTTTCAAGATATGAAACACAATATAATATACGTATATTAGATATCTACCAGTCACATGTAAAGAGGTCACTGGTAAATATCTTTCTCAAACATATATTAGACGTCCAGTAGATATCACAGTTATACCTTAGACATGAGCTAGCCCTCTATACCTTTTTCAGATATATATTATACGTAATGTGCTATGTGGGATGTTTCATGCACTTTGGGGAATTGTTTTCGTTATGCAGCTTTCGATGTTCACTAGAAGTTTTGGTTAGTCTTTATGTTGAGCTATACAATATGTTATAAGCACTGACAAATTATCTGTGTATATTTGTATTCTTTAACCATAATGCCAAACCTTCACGTGTAAATTAAATGTGATTACAATTCAATAATGTGATTTATAGGTCATCGTATCAATGTTTGACCAAAAGGAACATGTCAACTCTAAGCAAGAACTGACGTTTATATAATAGAAAATATATATGAAACAAACCCTAAGACCATGCAGAATAAGTCGAAGGAAAAGCAGCTAGCATTTACTTCATTTAACACAACAATAGACAAATATATTGCTGAAGGTGTAGTTGCAGTGGGATCATTGCTGTTGACTGTAGGTTGTTCCTTGAACAACGAAGGATTGCAATAATTAATTATTTCACTGTACCTTCTACTCGATATGCACGGATATCTTGTATTACTTATACTTCTGTCCTCTTATCGTGCGCTCTGCTCTCTTCTATATGCCCCTTACACTCTTTATTTGATATACTCTATTTCCTGATTGCACAGCATTTGGGGACTGCACTATTAAACCTTGTTTACTACTATATCCAATATAAACTATTATTATTGTTTATTTCCCTTATTAGTCAACCACTTACGACTGGTCCATTACTGGTACGGTCACCATTTAGCTTCTCATGTCATAGACCAGGTGAATGAGAGACTAAAATGTAACAAATCTTTTCGAAATGAATACTGGAACATATTTAACACTTTACGCTTACTGAATCTTGGATGCAGTGTTATAAACATATGTATCCAGTATGTTAAGGCCGCTTTAGACCACAGCATTTATGCTACGATGAATCTTACGATTAGCAGTAGTGCCAGAGTGTGAAAGCAAGAATGCTAGAATAGGGTAAGATGCTATGGTATAAATCCATATTTTTTTTCTTTTTACGCTGGCACACTGCTTTCGCTAAGATTCATCGTACGAGAAATTGTATCGTCTAAAGCTGCCTTAACTTTCGAGTGAACGATAAGGAAAAGCTCTTGAGAACAAAGTATCTTGCAAAATGAGTAAAACTGCGCAGTTGTTTGGGTTTCTAATAACTCGTGCTTTTTAATGGGGTGGGTTTGTTTGCCTACGATATCACAACAACCACTCCTATCCCGCCACCTGCTGCACAGTTGTTTACGTTCCTAATGCTTTTTAAAGGTGTCACTATATTCGGCAAGTGTATCACAAGTCACAATATCAATCAATCAAGTGTACTGTACAATGTGCAAAATACTTCCTTTCCTAAACTCCTTCCAAGGTTCCTTCACTTGACAACTTTTTTTTTCAGCAATTGGAAAGAAGGAAAGGAAGCATATAGGGTTCGGCCGTAGTGACGCACATCCGTGACCGTTACTGTAACGTCTATGTGGATTGTGGCTGTGGAAATATTAAACGCGGTAAATACAGAGTGAAGTTTGTATTGGCAGAAGGTAAGGATTTATTATATTAATTAGCATTCGCTAATCATTATCCTATATCGTTAGAAAAAAAAAATATGGCTATCGCAAGGGACCTAGTAATAGTGGTCCTAAAGCAAATTTATAAACTATCTAGGAAAGGGACAAACTGAATGTCAGAAATATTAAGTAGAAACATATTTTACCTAGTGTAAAAGTATGTCTTGTATACAGAATGAGGCTTTGCAGCGCGTTTCCTCAAGTATTTCCACCCCTCGAAACCGCATAGTGTGTAACTGTGAACACTTTATTCAAATATTTTCTTCCTTTGAGTATTTATAAACCACTAGAACTATAATAGTACTGAAGATGGTGTCAACTGAGTTAACGGTGTTTCGTATAGAAATGCAAATTTGCATTTAAGTTTTCTTATCGAAGAAGTAACACACAAAATTATCTATCTTGCAAGTTTTTATCTTATACATAGTGTACAAAGGTACATACAATATTTTAGTTTCCTTATTTTGGATCCGTAGAATAAACATGTATAAGCAAGGATTTGTGTTATTTGAAAAACCCTTGTACATTATATCGTTTCTTCATGCACTCGATTCTACATTAAAAGTAACTATTTGCAATATCTGAAGTACTTTTAACATTATATAAAAGTAGTTAATACAGAGAAAACTTTCATTTAGTGGGAAGTGTCTCTCTAAATTCCCAAACTTCAAATATACAGTGTTGGTAAAAGAGCACCAATACGAAATATTTGCTTTGTTCCTTTACACAATAAACAATGTAAGTTTTTGTATACTTATGAATGTGCTAAATTACTTGAATGCGTTAAATACAAAATCATGTGACAGGATAATTATTATATATATACATATATTGTTATTCCAGTGATTTGGTTGTTTCTGTATAAGGGGGCTTTAAAACTTAAAGATGAATATATTGCGTTCCCTGTTTCTATTATTGGGAAACTGCATATCACCGGTGATCAAAAGAAACAAAATATTGTTCTTCTAAGTCTCTTCACATTTTTTTCTGTAAGATTGTTTTATCACTTTATATACATAATGAGAAGTCCTTTCCGCTTTCATTTTACCCTTACAATTTTAATTTAAACCAAATTATTCTTGTGTGTTCAGTAAAGCCCCTCGTACACGATTCAATAAAGCTTGAACAAGAGCGTTGAACAAGCAATTGGATGAAAATGACGTCACGAGTCAGAGACTCCACACAGGAAATCTCTTGAATTCAAGTCTTCTCGTCCAATTCGTCCTATTTAGAACCTGTCCTATTTTTATTGAATTCAACGCAGTGATCTACCAATCACATCGCTGGTGACTTGAACACGTGATAACAGTGCTTCCGGAATGCTAAAAATTAAGATGTTAACATGGAGCAGGGAATTTTTAAAGCCTTGTTTTTATGATGCGAAATAAAGATATTATCAGAAAATCAAAATAAAATAAATAAAGGATCGCTACAAGAAATTCCATCGCATCTTGCTGAGGTAAAGTGTACCTGATGTTTCTTCTGTAGCTTTTGTACAATCACTATTGCAATAGAAATTGATACAGACGGTTTACTATAATTCCCAATAAAGTTCGTATTGTATTTAGAAGCAGTAGGATATTAATATTTAAAGTACCACTGAGTTGCTCATAATTTATGTGGAAAGGTCGAGTTTTTATTTACTGTATGTAGGAAGTTCAAAGCTGCTAAACATAGAAGTATCTGGGTACACTTTACTTTAGGGCATGAAAAAATGTAATCTTTTCCAACGTTTGTGGAAGGGCTGTAACTTAAAATATAACAAAGTTTCGAGTCATGGAAGTATTAATTAGAGTGAAAAAGCGAAAAGTACTTGGAACTACTTGGCTGCTTCCACGTTGGTGAGCGAGCAAATTAATTTGTGTATGAAATAGCGAATAGCACTTGAAACTACTTGGCTGCTTCCACGCTGGTAAGCGAGCACATTAATTTGCGTATTAAATAGCGAAAAGTACTTGAAACTACTTGGCTGCTTTCACGCTGGTGAGCGAGCATTAAACCGTGCATGAAATAGCGAAAAGTACTTGGAACTACTTGGCTGCTTCCACGTTGGTGAGCGAGCACATTAATTTGTGCATGAAACAGCGAAAAGTACTTGGAACTACTTGGCTGGTTCCACATTGGTGAGCGAGCAGTAAACTATGCATGAAACAGCGAAAAGTACTTGGAACTACTTGGCTGCTTCCACGTTGGTGAGCGAACACATTAATTTGTGTATGAAATAGCGAAAAGTACTTGAAACTACTTGGCTGCTTCCACGCTGGTGAGCGAGCACATTAAACCGTGCATGAAATAGCGAAAAGTACTTGGAACTACTTGGCTGCTTTCACATTGGTGAGCGAGCATTAAACCGTGCATGAAATAGCGAAAAGTACTTGGAACTACTTGGCTGCTTCGACGCTGGTGAGCGAGCAAATTAATTTGTGTATGAAATAGCGAAAAGTACTTGGAACTACTTGGCTGCTTCCACGTTGGTGAGCGAGCAAATTAATTTGTGTATGAAATAGCGAATACTTGAAACTACTTGGCTGCTTCCACGCTGGTGAGCGAGCACGTTAAACCGTGCATGAAATAGCGAAAAGTACTTGGAACTACTTGGCTGCTTGCACGTTGGTGAGCGAGCACATTAATTTGTGTATGAAATAGCGAAAAGTACTTGGAACTACTTGGCTGCTTGCACGTTGGTGAGCGAGCACATTAAACCGTACATGAATAGCGAAAAGTACTTGGAACTACTTGGCTGCTTCCACGTTGGTGAGCGAGCACATTAAACCATGCATCGCATATAATAAAAAAATCTAACCTTCTTTAACCCGCCTTTGCTTATTCAACATTGTGGCCATGATTTTTGTAGCAAATAACGTGTCATTCATAATACGACGCAATACTATTAATATACCGCCGCATCACTACAATCTGCATGTAGTAATGAACGCAAATAAATGTATTCCGACACGAAGTGTCACGATTAGTATGCCTCCACATGGCGCTATCTTGATCAACTGGAGTGCGTATGTTCGAAATAATAATAAAATATGCATTTTCACTTTGGATTGTTAGTTGTCGTTAGATGTTTATAGAAGTGCGTGTAACTGGAAATAAATAGAAATTTATAAGGATTGAAAATAGTTTTAAATAAAGCAATAAAAAGTCGATGTTCGAGGCGTCACCAACTACGGAATCGCAGCCGTTAATCAGGTTATTATTTTATTAAAAGCGACGCATATCATGTTTAACATTTACTCCATGTTCCTGCTTTCAACGCAGAAAGTGCAAATCGATTCACGTGCTTTTGGCTCTATCACACTTCCGCTTAACTTATTGAATCGTGTACGAGCACCATCCAAGCACTTTCAACACTACTTGGATACAACTCTTTGATTATACCAGTTGGATCGTGTACGCACTCATCCAACTTCTTGTTCAAGAATTTGATTCAATGTTTATTGAATCGTGTACGAGGGGCTTAACAAAATAAACTCTCTCTCTAAAATTTAAATTTTAATCATAATATTTGAAGGGGGGAATTGAACTATCGTATTTCAGAAATCAGTTGCGTACAAGAAACACGTGGAATAGGTCAATTTCAAAATTATGAATGGAAATTGAGTTATTATTATTATTATTAGAATAATAATTGAAATCAGAATAACTGCTAGACATTTTGCGTCAATGTGGTCTGTTGGAAATATCTTGGGAACTACTGGGTGTAGAACACGGAGACATAAACAAATGGGGAACTGAATAATCACCTTTTGGGGAATAGGAAACATATTGGAAATAAAAGTAAGCGAAACAGGAATATTATAAATAGATAATGGGTTGAATTTTGTTTACATGAGAACAACTATTTAAAACAAGTTTCCAATGAAATACATTGGGATCATCTCAACCGTTTGTGAGCTATATACTGTTCTAAAATCTTGTACCGTAGGAGAATTCTGTTATTGGTACAGAGAGCGAAAATTGGGACAAGAAAGATGAATTCATTTCAATAGAGCATGCTCGGAAACACACAACGAGATGAAGAATGAAAGAACGTGGCTTTCTTTGTTTATTTTGTGTGCTAGAAAACACCAGAATCGAAAATGAGCTTTTCAGTCTAATAATTTTGGAAAAATTAACAAACAAAATGTAATACAATGACATTCTTAGTTCCTGCATTGAGCAACTGAAGCATCACTGCAACTGCAATATCTCCCAATATGCTTCTTACACACAATAATATCAAAGCTGTCAAATTGGCAATCATGTTCTAGACAACACGTCCGAGTACGGTGAAGGAAACTTCTGTGTATTTTCAGTAATGTTGCAAGTGTTATTTTCTCGGAGCCCTGCTGATGCTCTCCTACAGTTCTATTAATGCGTTTCATTCTACACCCAGTAGCTTCCTAGTTGTTGCCAATGGAAGACATTGATAACGTTATTTTTTTTTTTCTGCATCATATTTTCCTACGGGTGCACAAATGTATTTTTCGTCGATAATTCTAATTTAGGAAATCTACCCACTTTCCGTCGTATTATCTTGGAACGCGAACTCTATTTTTGGTTGCACGATCCAAGCTACTACTCTGGCGCTTAAACGCAATTTGTAAGAGTTGGGAGGGAACTAGCCAAATGATCAATATGGCATGTTTTTACATATAATTTTATTTTGTTTATATGATCAACGGTTCAAGAAAAAATCGCGCAAGGCAGCGCAGAATGCATTTTCTTGAAAAAAGAGGCTAAAAGGGAAGTTGCGTCCTCGGGAAGCTCGGAATTGTCTAAACTTAGTTTCTTATTTCATCAAGAGTTTTCATGCCAAATATAATATTTTTCTCTTATTCGCCCTTTTTTAGTCTAACTTGCTGCTACTAGATGTGGACACTAAAATTGTTTTGCGCCGACAAGAGATTCGTGCGTCGAAATCATACGAATTTATACATCTAAAAATAAAAAAATAAAAACGAGCATTTCTTTGACAACTTCATTGAGAATGCAGTCAAATTAGACTTCAATGTGGACGTTAAAATTGAAACTAAACCTATTACAATAAGTAGTACTACTTCTTTGTTCCTAAAAAAACAAACAAAAAAAAAGAATCCCATGTTGAGTATAGGGTGTACGACGTCTTGAATATAGTGGTCGTCAGAATTCATTGTGTAATACTTAAAAGCGTGTGACATCTCACAGGCTAGAGATAGAAGTGTCTAACTGTAGGGAAGTAATTGTAAAATGTAAATAATTTAGAATTTTATTAATTGCTGACTTCATCTTTAAGACATACTGCGGAAAACTGAAAGGAAATAGTTTTTGGTCTACGTTTCAGATTTAGATTACAATATGTAGGCTAAAATTATAGATCACTTTAAAAGCTTTAAAATAGCATAAGTATCGTTTCTTCATCTTTAAATCTAATCTAGTAGTAATATTGTATGTAAGCTAAGGTATGGTTGTTTGCTGCCTCCATAGCAGAAATTTACTTTACGTGAAACGTTTATACAATATAGCTTCTTTTGTATATCCTATACAATATAGGATCTTTTTTATATTTCTTTGTATGTGTGTGAGGTGTATACAATTTCTGTATTTATGCGTATACCTCACGTTAACATCAGTTTACTATGTAGAACTGTTGGGCCTTATTTGTGTGACGATGTGTATTATGTGTACATCTTTTGCCAAGTTGATATCTATTGAATCCGCTAGTTCATTTGTTTAGGAATTCATCAGTTTCTCTACAAACTCTAGTTTCACATCTTTATTTCTTTGATTTGTCTCATCAGGGTCAGTTTTCTTCTGTGTGTGTGTGTTTTGGCATTATGTTAACTTTTTTTTTATAAATCTTGTGTGTTGTCAGTTATTGTGTGTGATGGCTGTTTGTGCTATGCTTGTTTTAAGTCCCTTATATGCAATTAGTATTGCGTCTTTTGGCATGCGAACCTACATTCTCTCTAGCATGTTCTCCCTTAATCTCCACCTAGAAGTTCTGAATTAGTCTGTTCTGACAGCTTGGAAAATATTATGCTCTAAAAATAGTTTACCTTTCCACATGTTCTCCTTTTGAGTTAATCTAAAAGTTATTTAAAAACTTTTTGAATCATTCTCTTCCTATATTATCTAGCAATAAATGATCTTCTCATTTCCTGTGCTGTATTTATGTATAAGAATTCAAATCATGTGGTAGGTTTATATGTCCCTTTCCAGATGCCAATTTGGCCTCTTCGTTATTGTAACATCTAAGAGGGTTATCTTAGTTTGACTCGACTCAAGTACGAACTCAAGTCATTATTAATTTTGATGTAATTTTTTTATGCAGAATCTTCCATCCCTTGAAATGTATATTCCTGGCAATTGTTGTACCATTAACAACTAAATTTCCTGACTTTTCCGGGTTTTGCCTGATAAAAATTAAATTCCCTGACTTTTGCAGGTACCTGTACCTGGTAACCCTGCAATTTTTAGTAGGTTTAATCAAATAAAAATGCCTATAATTAGAAATCCTAATTTCAAAACTTCCCTTTTCCTCTAAATAAAATGGTGTGATAGGTTATTCATAAGATAAGATAAAATTAATTGTATGGGCGGTAACAGCACTATGGCTTACGCCCGTCCCGATACTAGGTTATTCATAATCTTTGAAATAGGAAATATTTTGTCAATCAATTCTTACAAAAGTTAAAAGGAATTTCAGTGTGTGTAGAGGTTGCAAGTATATGGGTCATCCCATAGAATTTCGACTATTTTTGATTCTCTTCATATTTGGTAGATTGAATACCATACACAAGCAAAGTTGAAAACAGTTTTTGATTTTTTTTTTATTCCTTATAGTTCAGAGTATACAGTGTGTTCAAAAATGAGATTTTGCAAAATGTTGTTGAATACTGCGAATCATAAAGTTACACATATTTCACAAATCATTTGAGATATTTGACTAATTCAAACACATTTAAAACATAGACAAATCAGAGAACATTTCAAGCTATGTCTAAGTTCTAGCCTTAAAACGGCTATCGGACAGCATGGTTTAAACAGTTGTAAAACACAGGTGAAATTTTGATATTTTTTTTCCTGATTGAATGGAAAGAAATAACAAGCCGTTTATTTTTTTTTTGTTATATTCTACTATTGCCAGTGTACTGACAAAAAAAAATAACCTCTTATGTAATTTCCATTTCTTTGTATCGAGACCAATCTAATAACAACAAAAATTTGTCGAAATTTAAGGGGTTCATAGTCAAAATGGAGAGGGATTACATGAACAAAATTTCGCATAGGAGTTCCGCATCATTTAAATCACGTACCTTAAACACAACTAGATTAGGTTTCACGTTCTTTATTGGTGTACAGAGCTATTTTAGCTTTCTTCTAGCTGCCAGTTAAGGAACAACTGTGCTAAAAAGTACTCACCTCCGATCTGATGGTGTGAACTCTTCCTGAATGACAATTTTTTTTTTACAAATTATGTACACACCCATGTCATGCCTAGAGATCTTATCTTTTTCATTAGACCTAATAGAATACACTGGCCTATAGTTTACTTGGATCTCGCGGTTAAAATCGCAGCACTTGAGTGACTGTTTTATTTCTAATTTGTTGCAAGTTATGTCATATCAAGCAAATATATGTTATTCTTTGTTACCCAGATCCCTTTATGAAATGCAGCTTCTTAAAATTGATACAAGAAATTACAGAACGGCTGTGCGACGGAGGGTTAGCTAGTCGTAGGTCGGCACTTCGTATCCTCACCTAGTGGCGAATCAGTGCTATCTTAGGATGCGTGTTTGTTAAATATATAACGTGTTTTTTAAAGATTGTTACTACTAAGAAGCAGATTTGTATATTTTGTTAGGCCGATTGGAAATAATTTTATTACACCTACCGATCTTCTGATATAACCTGGTACGTATATAACTGGAGAAGAAAAGCTGAAATTTTAACAGGGAGATCGAAATAAACTGTAGGCCAATCTATTCTATTAGGTCTAACGAAAAGAATAACATCTCTACTCGTGACATGACTGCGTACATAATTTCTAAAAACAACTGTCACTCAGGAAGTGTTCACACCACCAGATCGGAGATGAGTGCTTTTTAACACAGTTGTTCATTAACCAGCAGCTACAGAAAAAGCTAAAATAGCTCTGTATACCAACAAAGAACGTAAAACATAATCAATTTGTGCTAAGAGACGTGATTTAAATAATTACCCTGATAAAATACATTATTAGCAATAGCCTCATTTTCATTAATAATTTGTATTGACACGACTATAGGTTTTTAAGAGCTGTATTTCGTAGAGGGGTTTGAATAACAGAATGAAACTTTCAGGGGTTTTAAAATATAAAGTAACTCCTATGCGAAATATTGTTCATTTACTTAGAAACCCTCAAATTTCGACAAATTTGAGTTTTTATTAAATTGAAGTCTCGGTACAAAGAAAAGGAAATAACACATGATGTTATTTTTTCTTCCATTACGGTGACAATAGTAGATAATAATAACAAAGCAAAAAGTTCGTTATTTCTTTCCATTCAATCAGGAAAAAAATCTAAAAAATCAAAATTTAAGCTATATTTACAACTGTTTAAAACCACCCTGCCATATAGCCATTTTTAGGCTAGAACTTAGAGGGACAGCTTTAAATGTTTTCTGAGGTGTCTATATTTTTAACGTTTTTGATATATTCAAATATCTCAACCGGTTTGTGAAATACCTGTAATTTTATGATTCGCTGTACGTTGCAGAATCTTTTTTTTGAACACCTTGTATATTCTGAAGTATGGGCAATAAAAAAATTCAAAAACTTTTTTCAACTTCTCTTGTATATGACATTCAATTACCAAATATGAAGAGAATCAAAAATTGTCGAGCGACCACCACTTGTCGAAATTCTGTGGAATGACCCATATATTTAAAGCCAAGCCATGTACTTAAATAAATAACTGAAATGTGATGACGTTTCAATCGGCGAGTCATTAAAGTGCAACTTATCACAATATATCATATGCTTCTACACATAAATAACGGAGCTTGTTTTTTAATCATAAACAATGGCATTATTTCCTTTATATGTTAACTAATTTTCTCCTTCTGCAAATATTACTTCAACATCTCCTAAAGTACAAAACATAAACTTAGTAGCCCTGCTATTACACTTAACAACAACAGAACATTTCATTTATCTCACGAAATCTATATTGATAGTATTTCAACTCTTTCTTTAAAGGCGTGTGAGATAATTGTTACTTTATGCAAACTGCAGGTTTCGCTGTTTGTAGAGGTGCCTCGCAAGACTTTTTCTCCCCATTTTATTCGTGTTTCTTGAGCATTCAAATCGCTATCAAAATGCCGGTTACATCAAGCCTCATTTTAAGGTACAATAAGCAGAGACTATACAGTATCGCAGATTACTAAACAGTGCTAGAATCCACGCAAGAAAAGTTCATGAAAATGTGAATGTTATTGAGTCTATGGCGAATGATACACTGATGCTGTCTGAGAAATTAACTTTTCATTTTCAAAATGGCAATTCCTATAGGAACATTGAAATTTGTTTTATGGATAAATGTATAGGTTTTTCTTTAAGTAACTTTTAAAGTGGATACATATTTAATGAGCAGTATAATCATCAAAAATACAATAAACACCGAGTTTCTGTGTACGAAATTACAAAATTCACTGGAAAATTTCAATTTTTATTTTCCCTACCGCTCCGAATTTTCCTGACCTACATCACTAGTCGTACCTACCGGGCTGCCTTATGAATAACTATTTGAATTTCGTAAATAAAGGTTTTAAATTTCGTGAGTAAAATGTCAAAAAAAATCGTGAGTAAATGGTATTTTTTCAGTACAAGGGCAAATGTAAAACAAGGGCAATGTACAAGGGCAATTCTTGAATATGTAAAAATAAATAATTGTATTGAATGACTATTTAAAACTTTAGAGATAATCCTTGCACTAGTTCATCCTGCTTAAAACCTAAAAAAAGTTCATTTGTTTGACATAATTCTTCCACATTTGCAAAAACCGTTATGAAAATTTTAATACACACGAAGCATTTCTTTAATCATTCAGCTCAATTTGCATGTAGATATGATGAACACAGTTGCAAATTGGTCATGATCAGATGTGTTCGATTGTTGAGCAGCACACAGGAAAACTTTGACATAATCTTTCACGGGTTACATTTGAAACTTTACTTTGCTCTTTCGATATTGAGATTTACGGTGGCGTGATATCTCACGTGTTCGACTTGTTTTCACTAAGATTTTCACTGTGAATACCGTCATACGCACACAACGAATGGGTTTGTAATAATGTAGTTCGTATATACCCGCCAGATTGCAAACTATGTTCGCAAATTGCTGCTGTTAATGGAAGATAAAGTGTACTATATTCTATCATTCTCTGTGCTACGAAATTTGAATATAGGTTTCTGAAGACGAATTACATTTTTCTGATTGTTTAGGCATAATTTTCGTGAATGAATGAATGAAAATGATCTAATTTCCAATTTCAAGAGTAGTGTTCAGAATCCTTAGATTGAAGCAAAATGTCCAAATATCGCGAGCATTTTGTGAGTTAAAAATGACATTTTATCCATCTATTTACTCCATGCGATTTCTTGATTGTTTAAAATTTTCGAGAATTCGCGAGTCGATAAATTCTGCTGTCTCTACTTATGATATAAAAGGTAATTACTCATCTTTCATGTCTTCGTTCTCTATTATTATTTCTTTGTTATCATATACCACACTAGCCAAAGTACCCAGCCGTTGGTGCATGATAAATAAAATTTGTTGGTAACGGTCATCGGGACTGTCACCAATACTCACTTCCCCGTGGCAGTCTGCGCTCTTAATTCAGTGAGGTTATAATGCTTCAAAACATTAATCTAAATATTTTTGCTTAGAACAATTCAAATTTAAATTTAAAAACTATAAATAGGCAGTTCATTTCCAATAATCCAAATTTAAATTTACAAAATATAAACAATGAGTACTAAATAAACAAAAAAAATAATTTAGATTTTCAAATACAATGTGCTTAGAAAACAAAAAAATTAAGCAAGGAGAATTTCATCCAATTCCTTTCCAGGAGGCAGCGTATCGAGGATAGGTGATACATTCCCTCGCTGAACTGCAATACTAATACGTTGGATTAGAAAGGTGATCGCGCGGGCATCACCAGAAACAATCTGTATTCGCCGACCAACCTCTAATAAAATTAAGGCCCTCTGTTCCCCATGTACCACTTGGTTCAATTGAGATGGCAACAAATATGAACTTGTCTAACAGATTATTACATTTCCTGTTTTTATCGACCTCTCTATACTGGGAGCTATTCACATCCAAAAGAGGAGGATTTAAACCAGTTAAATTAGACCATTTTGCTGTA
>JAGDQP010008140.1:462-19136 GCA_022664845.1 Lepisma saccharinum
AAGTTCTCTTCTATATATTGGATTCTCTTTTCCCCTTCTAGGGAGCTGAGGAGCTTAAATGATTGTATGGGTCAGCATATTTACAGGGGAGTTGCTGGCCCACACAGTCAGAGGCTCCCGTTTTCCATTCATACAGCCCGGAAAGGTTTTTGCGCTATTAACATAAATATTAACTGACACTACATTATTTCTATACATAACAAGTTACGTATATTTGTTTTGTACCAACTTATTCATGAGTCAGTGTTTTCTTTAAGTGTCTTACAAGAATTCGTTGCCTGATGCAACTTCATAATATATGTTCGCTCAATTATAGTTTTGTTGATTCTTTTATGCGTCTCTCTATAATCTCGAGACATAGTCCTGGGATCGATAGGTATCCCTTACAATAGGTTCTAAATAACCTGTATTTTGAGAAAGAAACTACCATGCGTCGTCGTATTAAAACACGGAAACAAAGCTTTTATTCTTTAGAATTTGTTGGAGGCTGTCATTACTTGGTCGTATAGCGGTGATTTACAGCGTAAACATGAGCAATTTAGTGTTAAGCTTGTGGAAATAGTCGGAACGTGAAAGCGGACAGACACGCGAAACATTTACATGGTTGGTCTTTAAATTCGTACATTGATATGCTGAGCTGGTAGCTATACTTAAGCCCGGAACAACTCTGAGAGATAATTTTCGCCGGCTATCACTTTTCGTAGGGTAGGGGTGGGCAGGTAGAATAAAACTTCGGTAAACTTTATTTTGTATGAGCCATTTTAGCAACTTTTCACGTTCTAGTTAAAATCCAAAATCACAAAGATCCAGGATTCGAACACGGGACCTTCGAGTCGCTGGCGTAGCACCCTAACCCACACTGCTACCAAGTTGGCAGACAGATAGGAAGGCAAAGTTCTATTTCCATTGAATGCATATGCAAATGCAGAGTATCTAGTAATGATGAATTCTGTGCCAAAGATAAAACGTTCTTCCAGAATGGTGTCTACTATCATAGATCTCATAATAAGCTTATGAGATCTGTGCTACTATGTGTGCAGACGAACATATATTTCGAGGTAGACGAAAAAAAAAAAACCAATCGGAGAATTTATTAATTTGAAGCAATGTTTATAAGGTTTTTCCTGTTTCAACAGCTGAATGTCGGCATGCTACCTAAAGTGACACCCTGGCCGAGACCTTCCTCATCCAGACCTGAGTCAAAGATAAAGATGCCATAAATAAATTCAATTAAGTTCAGATTCAAGTAAACAAATAATGCGGTTGTAGCAAATCAGAGTCGTGTGCTACGCTGAAGTAACGTTTGAAATCATTTGACGGAAAATCGAATGTGGAAGATCGTCGAAAATTGTAGTAGCACTTTCCTGTGCTCGTGGATTTCCCAGAACGATTTAACAAATATCCTAATGGCTGCATAAGAGGGCGCTACAAGTAGTGTTCTCTGGCAATGAAAGGGGTGGGTTCAAAAACTCTAGTGTGTTGTTAGTAAACAAGATTCACAGTCAGTGTTCTGAATAGTAAACACGTTGCTTTCGCAATTTGTCGTCGTAAAGTGGGGAACGTTCTTCAAAGATGAATGATTATTCGAATAGGGAATTGACGTATATGCATTTCATGTATGTTGGCGCTCGGTGCGTTGAAAGAAGCACGTTCTTATCACGAAGGTTTTCCTGACCGAAGACAACCTAACAGAGCCATATATTTACGTATACATCAAGGAGTGGTGTAGTGATGCTGAGGGACCAAGAAGAGTGAGGACGCCAGAGTTACAGGAACGTGTTCTTCGGACAGTATCAAATAATCCTAGCGTAAGCTCACGTCGCTTAGCGTCGATGCATGGTGTAATAAGTCAATATTCAGTGTTACAAATATTGCATGAAAAATCATTGTATCCATACCATGTTCAACACGTTTAACCTCTTTCCCCTAATGAATTTCCAACAGGAGTAACATTTTGTCAGTGGTTACTTCAAATGTGCGTTGAGAATCCCCTATTTTTATCTCTGATTTTATTTACTGATGAAGCAATTTTTACACGTGATGGCATTACTAATTTTCATAACGAGCATGTATGGTCAGAAGACAATCCCCATGCGATTAGTAAGACGTGCTGCCATCAACGCCGATTTTCAGTTAACATCTGGGCAGGCATTGTAGGTGACACATCTGAGCAGGCATTGTAGGTGACAACCTGATAGGTCCATGCGTATTACCAGACAGACTAAATGGAGATGTCTATTTTCACTTTCTAGAGCATACTCTACCAGCTCTTTTGGAAGATATTCCTCCAATAAATAGCCAACATTTGTAGTACATGCATGACCATCACATTTCCGAATGAATGTCAGACGTCTTTTAAGGGGAAGAGTCACAGTTAGACAGTGTACTAACATTTTTCGTCATGTTGCGAAAACTAGTAAGTCAATTCATAAAACCTCTTTAACAGGTCTGCCTAATGAATGTCTCCTTCAGATAAAATTGTAATGGAAACTTTAGGAGCAAAATTAACCTTGGAACGGTATTTTAGATGCAGATGTTATTGACACCTTGTATTTTAAATGAGAGGAAAAACAAATAAATTTATAATTACATTTTTTCATGTAAAACGTGGGATGTTTTTCAAATTTTTAGGGGACATTCTTTCTTGCAGTGTACTTTCCCTTTCCATTTCCTTGAGAAACGTAATATTCCTTTCCCTTTCCATTTCCCTCCATTTCCTTGAGAGAGTTCCAGTTCTTTGAGAAACGTAATAAAAACGTAATCCCATATGATTATATTGAATTTATCTTTCAGGTTTGGCCACCAGATGGTTAAAAATAGTTTTTTCTTCTTCTACTATACTTATTTTGACGCGAATTCCAGTGAAACTCACATCAAGAGTTTCCAATTGGATAAATGTGTAACTAAAACGAACAGTAACACTCGCCTTTCACATTTCCTTCTTCGGCTATTAAAAGATTGTTTTTGTCTTCTTCAGGTAGCAACAGTTTGAAACATTCTTTCTGCTCTTGGTCCCTTTTTGCTGTTTGTTTGTTTGTTTGTTCGTTCGTTCGTTCGTTCGTGTGTGTGAGAGAGAGAGAGAGAGAGACAGACAGACAGACAAAGGAAATGGGTAAACGGAGAATCACTTCCTTACTGCGTTATGACGGTCTTGTAGGCTGTAGGGTGTTTGCAGAATCCAAGAAAGAATATATTTCCTCTGTAGTGTGTGTCTAGGGGGAGGGTGTGAGAGAAAGGAGAGCGGCGCACCAGATAGCGAGAGGGTTGTTCCCCTACCTCTTGTCTGAGCACTTGATCTTCCCTAATTTTCAAAGACTGCGTCTTCTACTTTCCAAAAATACTGAACTCAAACAGAGGAATGTCTTTTTTTTTTTTTAAAAAAAAAAGGAAAGGAAAGACGTAAACACGACGAGTTTCATTCATTTCCTTTCTTTGTGACTAGGCCATTTCCAGACATTGAGCAAATGGATGTATTGGGCATTACTTCAATTGTGATTTGCTAAACCGACACCACTTACGTTATTTATTATTTATCGGAGCATGACGTCACTTGTGAAAATATCACTGTAACTTCGAGGGCTTGTAGTTGCGAAATCACGAATGTTGCGAAATTTCTTCAAAGGCACTTTTTTATTGTTTTGATTTGAATCATCACCTCATAAAATTTTGAAAATGAGTTTTCCGTACCCTGTATAGCAATCTGTTATTGTTACCATTATTAATCTTTCATAATTAAATAAATATTTTTTTTTCGTCCATACGATTGGATTTGGCTACGGTGAAACAAATTGTACTAAAAGCGTTGTGAAGGATCATTTTATATGTCATTAAACTTTACTTGTGTCGTAATGTAATGTGACATAGTTACATTTCAGAGGTAAGCTATAAATTCAGAACTCATGCAGAAGGCAGTCCTTTTTAACATTTCAAAATGCTTTTGTTGGTAACATAATTAATTTGGTCATGACTAAAAATTCATGCCAAATATTTTTAGACTAGTGCCCCCTGTGGGTGAGTGCTGCCTTGTAATCAAAGGGTTCCGTTTTCGAGTCCCGATGGGAACACAAGTGGTTTCAAAGGCCACGGAATGTTTTTGGAGTGTAGGTCCCGTTCTCAGATGTCATCTTCATCCGATGAAAAGCAGTGACAAACCACCATCGGTTCACCTTGCCCACGTACCTTTGGGAAGAACACCATCATCATCATCACAGTTTTAGTTCATATAAAATACACCAATTTTTCCCTTCACCTCTTTCTCCTAACTACATCATATGAATGAAAAAATAATGAAAGGCTACGGTAAAGCAACTTGTACTAAAAACGTTGTGAAAGTTCAAACTTTGTACTGAAATGTTTAAAAGGTGTTTACAAAGGTCATCGTCCTGTTAAAATGTTCGAATCATCATATTCTCACCTCTCAGTTGTGTTGTTATCCTTCAATAGCATATTTTGATCACTTTATATCAAGAGTAAGGTTTAATATAAGTGCTCAAAATGTTCTTTACTTTTTAAAAATAAAGTACAGAAGGTAAAATAAGCGATTTGCTTAACGTGAATAAATTTATATTATTAGCCCAAAGTGTGGAAAAAAATTATAATCATTCTTCATTTCCACCAAAGGAATATAAATACGTGCGTCACGTAGATTATGAGAGGAAATACCTTTCTGACAATCATATGCAAGACTCGGAATCTAAAAAATATGTAATACTAATAAAAAATTTAAAATCTGGACATTTGAAAAATTCATAAATTATCAAACACAAATATGACAACCTTTCGTTTTGAGCGTGGGACGGGAATTCGAATGCATTTTCAGAACAAATACAACAAGGAAAATTTCTTGACAAATTTTAAAGATACAGAATTGGACCTTCAGCTAAAATATATACATTTGAGGAGAAACGAACAGAACCTTAATTGGCCAAATCTGACACTACCTTTACGTGTGTTATCACAAACATCCCTACAAATAGCAGAACTGAAGATATTAAATCTTACTTAAACAAGCAAACTATCCCCATTACCAACGCGGTTAGAACAAGAAATGACAAGGGCCCACTGGCACTTAATAACCCATTAATAAACCACTTAATAACTAATAGCATAATAATAGGTTATTTCAGATATAAAGTTCAAAAATCAAAAACGTCACCTAGACCTTTCCCATGCAGAAATTGCGTGAAGTATAATAAAGAGGAAGTTTGCACTAAAAAAGCCCATTGTTTCAAGTGTGGAGAGCCACACTCAAGTAAATCATGCAAGATTATTCCCAATATAAACTATTGTGCTACCTGCCAAAGAAAAGGACATAGGACTGCAGCTTCAAACTGCCCATTACGACCACGGAAAGGACACGTCACCTCCTGTGAAGATTTACAGATCCAATAAAAATAATGAACAAACAACACAAATATCAAATTACAAAGATAAACATGTTTCCAGTCAACCTGTTTCACAAGTCAAGGAGCCATTGGAACATGGTACAGTCCAGGATATTACGTCTTCCTTGGTTAAATAAATGTCTACAGTTTTAGCACTTGTTCTACCAACAACCAACCTTGAAAAGTTACACACAGCTATCAACTTGGCCTCGGAAGAACTTTTACAACGACTTGTAAATATATCGAGTCCGTTGATGGTCACATTTATATAGAAGAAGAAGTTTTTTTTTTTTTTTAAAAAAAAAACAAACACAAAGAAACAAACAAATCATTGACTAAAAATTCGGAAGATCTACATACGTCTATCAATTAAAATTAAAGACAGACCATAAGATTCAACTAATATGCACAAAGAAAAGAAATACAAGTTATATTCAAAACCATTACTAATATCAAAATGCCTCTCCAAGGAAGGAATATAGCGGCTTGATTCCAGCTTATCTTTTCAGAAGATACAATAAGCACACTTCAGCTTCAGAAGATATTCACAATAAGCACACTTCAGCTTCAGAAGACCGTCACTATGGGACCTACAGGAAGAAATTTGTGCCTAAAATACACACATAACCCATCCCAATTCACCGTCATACCTAAGAATTACCTTTTCATTGTAAGTAACGTTCTGGCTCAAGTACAATTTACTTCATCCCACACATATGTCATTATATAACATACATATTCTTAACTTTCAAATTAAAGTATCTCTAATGGGTTTCCTGATTGCTTGTTTTGAGGGGAGGTGTGTCCTGGTGCGGGTCCGATTTGAGGAATAGTCCAATGTATACAATTTAAATTTCCTCCCACATAATTGAAAAAGAATCCAAGGACAAAAGTGACCTGAGTATGAGTAGGCCAGAAGTCCCTCTCAGGTGGCCCTGAGTAAATTTAATTCATTGTTGTTGATTATGTCTTTTGATCTCTTATTCCTCTTTGAATACTGTAGTCAAAATGAAAATTTTGTGATTTGATTAGATTGATTAGATTAGATCGAATTCAAAGTGGGGTTATTTTTCACTTCCATACCACTATTGTTGAATTGTATACTATTAGTGAATGAAAAATCCTTGATATTCTCTAGTTACTGAGCAACCGTTGATGATGCTATTTTCACTGAAAAAAATTATGCTATTATTTACTAAGATCAGAGTAATTAACGTTTATTCTGCTTCTATATATTTTTGAAGGTTAGAAATTCTGTAATTGACTGCAGTGTTTCTTTCAGAATTCTGGATGTATTAATGCTTTTCCGGGAAGGGGGGATATTCCATATATTATTACTAGTGGGACAGAACTTTTCAGCTTTTCGTGGGATATTTTTCGCGCGTGGTGACGGGTTCAATTACATTTTAGTTCGTAATGTTTCGTAATGTATGTCTTAAAAAGGCTTATTTTTTTCGAGTTATTTCGGTGTTCGAATTCTTTTTCTCAAGCTAGTGTTTTGTGACCCAAATCCTAAAGTGTTCTGCAACCAGTCAAACTCAACATCGTTGCAGGCTAGTATTTATTTTAGGATAAATAAGTTTATATTTAAAAAAAATATTAAAATATGCTCTTAAAATATATAGAAATATATGAAAGTGACAATAGAATATTGTCTTGTCACCCGACTTACGTCGCTGTACAAATTTTCATCATTATATGACGTCGGTAAATGATTTAAATTAACGTTACGAAGTTTTGAGGAACGCACGAACCATTGTGAACTAAAGAAAAGCATGTAATAAGCTTTCTTACAAATGTATTTCAGACTCTGCGTATTCCAGTAGTGTAGAGGGGATATTTAAAAATCACATCCCATCCTTGGCAGTTATGCAACTCAACAACACAACATTAAAAAGTATATCAGAAACGCTATACATAATATAGTGGACGCTAAAATTATGTATAAAAAAAATATTCTTTAAGACTCTATAGTATATGAAAGTGCCGTACATACATAACAAGGATCCAGAACTAAATCAGATTAGGGCCAGTTTGGTATGCTATAAAGTCTGATTTTGCACAGTAATTTTTAAATATGTTTTTACATACATTTTAATAATTTTAATCGCACACACTATACACACAACTTATCACTCTGACGTCACTACATCTCCATCACACTTTTCCGTTCGGAAAGAAGTGTGGCTCCGTTCATAGCATGACACCGTCCGCTATCTTGTACATCTGAACTTAGTTGTCTTGTTTGAGTATTCACAAACCTTTCTTCTTACCTCCAAACGCATGAGTATGCTACCATTGCCAGTTGCGATATTACTTGCGAGCTCTTTTACTGTAGTGCAATTTCTTGCATATTGCAAAGTGCAATTCCTTGCATAGTGAGGCTTTCTGACATACCAGGTAAAATTATAATTCAGTTCTATCCACACCTTCCATTCATTGATTACTTCTCTACCTTTAACCATGGATCACAAAACCGTCGTAAATTTTACGAAACAGGGTGACCAACATTGTAGTATCTACCGAACTGCTCAGGCGCGGGCACCCTACTTCTCAGTACCTTCCTAACTCCTACTGCAGAGACCAGTTCTGGATTGAGAGTCGTGTCTGTCAGTTGTGTTGTGCTGATTTTAAAGGTCTATTCGTAATTTTACGAAGGTTTTGTAACTACGTTATTTTTTGAGCGACCGTTTAGAAGTTTACTTTCGTGATTTTTTGTAATTTGTAATGTCAGTAAGCAACTTTAGACTGTAAACAATGTAAAAAATAGTTTCATACTTTTATTATGACAGTATTATGAAACTATTTTTACATTGTTTACAGTCTAAAACCGCTTACTGATGTTACAAATGTCATTAATGACATTTTTCACCTATCCACCTAATAACTTTATTCAAGTGTATATGCACAAGGCATCTGTTAGTTGCTTTGTTCTTATTCTTTTAAGTTGTATAGTCGTAACATCAATAAAACAGTTTCCTCACATATGTATAATTTATTCCTCATGGCGTCATATTTGTAATTCAGGTATACTGATAGGAAGTTATATACATAAATTTATATATGTATTTATTCAGTAAAGTATTCCAAAGACACATAATCTTGTTGTCTATAAAATTCTATAAACAAACACATTTTCAGATTTAAAAAATAGTAATATAGACCCTAATACCAAAAGAAATAAACTTAAGTAGTAAAATTTACGAATGTTTTGTTACCTCGTTCAAACAAAAGAGGTTTTGTAATCCAAGGTTAAATTATGTAGTCTAGGTAACTTAACCTATTATCTTTTTTTCAACTTCTGTGTGAATTTCAAATTAGGATGGAAGGAATTTAGATCTTATAACAGAAAATCTAAGTCAGAATCGGATTCTAGATCAAAATTGCATATTACACACAACGTGTATAATTAATAAACTCTAACTTGGGATTTGACAGTAAAGTTGATTCTAGATGATTCATGGTAGTATTGATCAAGTAGGAGATCCATCCCTAGGCAATGGAACTTCTGTCGTCAATCCTTCTTTTTATGTGATGCAAAATGAAACTAAGTTCAAAATTTCATCTTTCTCCATTGCAGTGAATTTATTTTTGAAAAGAGATACCCTTATACCACCCGTTCACTTAAGACACACCTCTAATCTTACGTTAATTAAACACCCAATTTCAGTAATTTTATTACAATTTGCTCATTTATTCACAACAATGTACATATTCTGTAGTTCATGCACTTAACGCTCAACATGTCCACAAATTCATTTAGTAACACTCTGGCAACATTTATAATCCCAAATTTCAGTGTTTACAAGTGATGGGAGTGATAGGGTGTACATTTTTTAGGCACAGTTTACTTGTTTTCTTACACTTACACATTATTTACTCATATATATATACACGAAAACAACGTAATCTATGATTAACAAATATATTCCATATTAAACTAAACTACGCCAAAGGACGATCATAGGTTAAGGAGCGAAAGGCTTCGCGTATTGAAGTTCAAGATTCCTGATGACTAAGATATAGGTAAGTTTGATTTGATATACTAACTCTGTGTGTAATTTCTACGTCTTTTAAAGAAAGTCAGATGATGTCAGCACCACGCTAATCACTACTGCTCTTTCTTTTCCTTGTTTTCTTAATCTTTATTTCACTTCCAAATATACTTCTTACATTAAATATTTAGGCGTTCTTTTCTGTGATCGTGAAAGCAGAAATCGCTCTCGAAAAGCTAGAAAAGTGAGAGAACAATTTCTTCACCATTTGAAGACTGCTCATCAACACCGACAAGTACCAATTAGCGTTTGTATGTCCTTATTCTAATTATTTCTAATTGTTATTTTTCTCATGAAGTTCAGTTACTGAGTTTTGAGATGTACTAATTTTCTTATTTATATCTTATGAATTTTCAAGTGTATTACATTATTGTTCGTTTGTAATTAAATTGATACTACGTTATACTTCATCTTAGCATACTTTTATATTTCTTGCTAGTGGGCTGGAACACCAGTCAGTCCTGAAGTTGTGGATAGGAAAAGAAAATCACAAAGTGGTTCCGAAGTTGCTGCAAAGAAACTGAAGACAGACCAATCTTCCATGACTGCTGAGGAAAGAATGAAAGCAGCTATAACACCTCTCGCCCATCTACCCTATGATGAACAGGTTGGTAATGATACTGAGGATGTGATTGGTTCTTTTCGTGAGGGGAAAATGGCGCATCCAATCGCAACTAGTTCTCGAAAACGTTCTATCTTTGAATATCGAAATCTTTGTTTGATTAGTAGCTTTGCAGCTCCTATGTGTTGCAATAACTGTTTGATTTCAGTTCGCTAGTTTGTGATTCTGTTGATTTATTGATACGAGTATACTAATTACTGTTCTAATTCAGTTATACATAATTCATTTCACAGAGATACTTTAAGCTTAAATTCTATGTTTCATTCGTTTTACAAGTGACTAAGAGATTCTTCCTCTTAAAGTGTTACTGGGAGAATGTTGGAGGGGTACGTGGAAATCAGGTCTGCTAGCCACTATTGCTTTCCATAAACCGAGTAGAGTGTTTGACTTGATGGCTTGTAACCTTAAAGTCATGTAAAGTCCGTAAATATAGAAATTTGTGAAGTAACTGGTTATATGCAAGGCTGATTCAAGAGTTAGGTGTTCTGGCGTTGGAGATCAAGTGTAGTGATCCTAGGCTTTTGGTTTAACAGAAAGAAGATATGGGCGCTGAAATTTTCTATGAATGTACATTTTCAATTTTCGTCCGCATTTAAAGTGTAGTTTTTGCGATATAAAATTGATTCAAACAGAGTGTTAAACCTTTTTTCCTTATAATTCCATTTGAGCGTATGGAAGATTGTACTTCAATAAAAAATGAAAAAAACATACTTCCTTTGCTGTGACAGGCTCCAGGTTTATATAAAAAATCACGTATATTGTATCGATTTTGACCTCGACCCGAGGTCGTCTACAGAGGCACGCAATGTAGCGACTCGACCAAGGAAATAAATGCTGAGGTCGTGAGTAGTGTGACACAGCTAGTCCTTTCGGGGGTAAATATTCCGTTTTTGTGGCTATTATGCAGTTTACGAGTCATTAGAGATCGGATAAACAACAATGGTAAATGGGGAAGTGAATAGGGTGATTTTTTTTCGTTGCTTGGCTGCGAAATAAACTCACAGTTGCTTGGTTTCAACCTAGAACACGACACACTTTTGATTTCTTAGACTTAGGCTAGACTTGAACTACGTTTTGGGAAGAAAGACAAGACGTTTCTCCAGTAAAATGTTTGTTTACAGCGAGTAAGATAAAAATGATAATATACGAAAGAATCAGTAGCGTTCGAACAAGAAGTAACTCGACTCTGATAAAGTACAAATACCCTAATTATGACAGAGACCTAAAGTGACTGATTGATCGCTTGCACTTGCTTTACATCTTACAATCATTGATGCGTGTAAAACAAGAATCGTGTTTCTTCGTCATTCTTAATTAACTAATCGACAACTGTCCTCAGCACAGGGCTGCGATCCTAATCAAAAATCAATTAATATAACATAATTACGAGCGGGCAATGTGGCAAAGGGGTTAAGCTAACTGATTGTGAAAAAGAACAAACTTCTCAAAAGTATAAGATTTGACAAAGTTCAAACTAACCTGAGACTTTCATAAGTTCTTGTTTTGTTTTTTTTTCTTGAGAAGCCTTCTGGATTTTCAGTGTGATAATAAAAACGTCAAAGCACACGCAAGTGCAAACTCAACAGTGAGAGCACCCGAAATTAGAGCTCCGGTAGTTTATATGTGTTGTTATATGCGTCTAGATACACCCAGGATGTGTGCAGTACAATGACAGGTACATGAGGTGATTCTCACATCACAGCGCGTTACGTGCTCTGGTTCAGTTTCTTACGAATTTTTTATAAGTTGTTATCAGATAAGGGTATAGGATTGGAAAATTCTACCCGGAATACCGAGCGGCCGTAGCGCAGTATAGCATTGGCTTCGTATTCGGGAGACCCTGGGTTCAATACCAGCAGCCTACCATCCTGATTGACGTTTTTCAGGAAGTTACAGGCAGTTGACGCCGGATTCATGGTTGGCGAAAAGGATAGAGATGTACGTGTACTCCCATCTCTTTCTGTGGCAGGTGAGTCAGGGTTCAGGACATTCAGGATTCTGACTCGAAAGGTCTCCTCAAAAGTGCAATCGTGATAGGAAGTGTGTTCAGGTATGGGGAAGTGCGGAAGTTGATATTTGGAGGAGTAGCGATGGTTTTTGATGCGGTATTTTGGAGGAGTTTGGGTTTAGCCAACGTAGAAGGTGGAACATAGGTTACAGAGTAGGAGGTGAACGATGTTGGAAGATGTTCAGCTGCCGAAGTGTCGGAAAGAGTACGTCTTGTGACTGACAGGATGTACGAAGGAAAGACTGGGATCAAAAATAGGACATGTTGTGCAGGGGTGTCTATTGCACTTGCCAGGTTTGGGGGGCGGGGGCGGGATTGGTCCAGTTCTGGTGAAAATTGTGAGAATATATATGCGCCTAGAGCTTTATATTCGGCCGCTCTTCCATTCCCTAAAAGAGGTGGAATGTCTGAATATTTAAGTTGGGATTCAGGTAGTATCTGGTATCAGCAGACTGCTTATACTGAAGTTGCGCTCCTGATATGGGAAGGAAACTGCTTGATTTTGGAGGAGGTGTTTTTACTTCTGTACGCTTATTCGGCCTATTTTCGTGGGTATCACGCATATCGCCAGGATATTTTATTCGTTAAATAAAATAATTATGAAAATGTAAGTACACAATATTCAGGGTAAGTACTGATAATATCGTTTACTTTTCCTTGTGCTAAGCTCCATTTTCTCTTGCTAAGCTCAAACAATAGAAGTCATTACTTATTCTCAAGGATGCTGAAATGCCATATCAGATTTTGGCCATTATGTACACAGTAACAAAATATCATGTAAAGGTCGCTGAAAAAAACAAACAAAATACTTGATAATGTTTAAATGAACTGTTTGATCCCTTAAAAAAACACTGTGTTTGGGAATACGTTGTTTTTCCTGCAGTATCTGCATGATTGTTGTTCATGATTTTGAAGGTCCTGATAATGTAATATAGAGTACATGTCAGCATCTGTGAGCTTACATTTAGAGCAACATGATTACAAGGTAAATCAGAACTTCTTGATTACAGTACAATACTGGTATTGTTTCATGATAACGTAACACCTCAATTTAGCCATATCTACTTTTATTTTCATTTGGAGATGCTAGATCGTGTGTCACAGTATAAATATTCATTTGAGTATTTTTTCACACTTGGTGATTCTTGCCACGTATTTTAACAAAAGATTGCACCCACATTTCGTATCCCCCTCACATTGTGGAACCTAATATTTCTGGACTGGGTTGATTCCAAGATAGGCAAGATCTGTTGCTAGTGTAGTTTTCTTGTTGTTGTTGTTGTTTTTTTTTTGTTTTTTTTTTAAGCAGTCAGCTCCCGGCATCCACCGTTTAAACACGAGCCTCTTTCCTGGAATAAACGCAAGATAAACTTGATATTATTAGACTACGTTATACAGCATACTGTAACACACTACATACAAATTTAGCAATAACAAAATATTTTGTGGGGATAATACACATCTCTGTTTTTTTTTTTTTTTTTTTTCCCAAGAGAAATAATAATTGTACAATAGCAAGTTAAAATGCGGAAGATGGTAGCTTTTGCCAAAACGTTTCATAGCAAAATATGTCAGTTTCTGTAATGCTATATTACTATATCATTCATCGCTATTAATTTTGGATGTAAAAACTAAGATTTTTCCAACACAATATTCTTGTTACAGCCAATTTACACGTAGCAGCAGCATAAAAAACGTCGTCCCCCAGGATAGTGTTTGTACTGGCGTTGGCTTGACATTACAATAAGACATTAATTAATTTATTTTAAAGAAACTATGAATCGGTGATGCAAAAGTTTTAGCTTCAGGGTCTTGAGGAGGCAGAAAGTACTCCCTCCACTAGAACAAAAAAATATTGTTATATACCAAACATTTACTCCAGTTTAAAATACTTTGTTGCCCATTTAAATTCACCTTATAGTCTCGGAGCATATTCATTTTTTTCTGTCCTTGATAATATTAAGCTGATAAAACACTAGTGCATTGGGAAGCACTGCGCAAAAACCTTCGCACATCTGTTCGGTATTAAAGTGAAGAGGCGAAAGCTAAGTGACTACTCGTCTTATCTCGAATGTTACAGAAACACCATTGCTTCTATAATTCGGAGAACTGTACTTAGCAATTTTAGAGGTATGCAAAGACATAAGCTTCAACAAAATTGCTAATGAATATTATGAAAGTATGAAACATGCGCATTTATTGACTACGTAATTTTCCCACCAAACACTTTTCTTACCGTATTTGGTCGAGTTGTTGCTTGTACAGGCTTTCCAGCACATGTTAAGAGGGCTTCTCGCTCCAGTCCCCCCATTTTTAACATTTTTCAAAATATTAAAAAAAAAACTAAGAGTACTATCAAAAATATAAATTCATAGCGCACTAGAACTTACAAATTACTATGAAATGCAATAGACAGCGATCTCGAAATCTTGTCGATTGATGAATGCTCCGACTTCAATTAAATAATGACGTCATAATCTTTGAAAAGTATCACTCGTCAGTGGAAACGATCTCGAGATCGCTGTCCATTGCATTCCATAGTAATTCGTAAGTTCTAGTGCGCTATGAATTTACATTTTTGATAATACTCGTAGTTTTTGAAATAATTTTTAAAATGTTAAAAATGGGAGGGTTGGAGCGAGGAGCCCTCTTAAGCAAGACTTTTTTTGCATCCTCAAGTTGCTTATGAACATTATCCTTCCTTGTAAATGGGACTCCATGGTGAAATATCCAACTTCCACTTTCCATAATCTTTATTATAGCTTGGATTCTTCTTCTTCGAAGAGGTAAACAAAGACGAAAAATAAAGGTACTACTTAGTTAAGATCGACGTGTAGATGGTAGAGAGAGTAACATAGACTGTTTTTCCAATAAAAAGTCAGCTTTCGTAGATTTGAGTGGTAGACTTTTCTTCGCCCCAGGTATTCAATTGTTGCTAAAAATGAAACAGAAATGACATTAAATAAACTGTCACAGTACTTAGTCCAAAATTTCAACTAAAGGAGAAAAATTCATCAACATGAAGGTATTGAAAAGTTTTAACACTAAAGCTCAAAATAGTATTTCATGTACTGTATTCTGCTTTAGTTCCCTTCTATTCTACATCAGTGCAAGTATATTTTGAAAGAGAGAGAATTACTGTGTTATTCTTTTGATTTTCTGATGAAAGTATTGAAATAACCAAGAAGTGCGAAGAAAACTGGGAATATGAATTACGCATAAGAACAGGCCGAGTAAACAATTTATATAACGTAAAAAATAGGATTTGTACCTACGTACTTTTTAATATCGCCCGCGTTCCACATGATTCTCACGGAAACTATTTTATACTGTCTGATATGAACTTTGGGTGTCTAATACATCACATAATTGTCTTCTATTTGATTACGATGTTTCTAAGTACAGTGTTGCCAACTATATCTGTGTAGTTGTGTACATGACACTTTTTTATTACCTTAGTAACTATGACATATTTCTTTTACTTGTTCTTATAGAAAACAATCAGTAAGATCAAAAGCACCTATATATGCACGAAGGCACCTTCACACCACATTTTATTTCATACCATATTTCATATATGACATTTACTGTATACTGTGAATAACCACTACCAAGGAAGGAAGGGGGGGGGGGGTACGAGGCTCACAACACATTATTTACATTATAATTCGAACAAGACAAACATTAAAAATAAAACAGATACGTTGTATCACCAAGGGGGTTGAAGCTTGACAATATATTTTTTTTTTCAGATTTTTGTCCAATTGGAAATGTAGAAAGAAAAAAAATATGAACCTCGGAGGCCTTTCCTTGGTAATGCCAGGGTTAAGGTAGTTATAGTGTCGCTGCACAGTGGAGTTCCTGTTCATGATTATGTTTTCATTGGGAAAGCGTGATCTCTACGTTGCAGATTGGTAGTTCCTGTCACGTGAATAGTTAGATTCTGTTACTGTGTTTGTTTGACCTAGCAAAGATCCCACTAGTTTCCTGACTGGTAGGAGGCTTACGTAATTATTGTTTCTTTGCATATTAGTACCCGTTACAACGCGCGTTACTGGAGAAATTAATCTGCACACTTAATACACTCACATCAAACAAAATAAATTGTATATTTCGAGGTCCCTACTGAAATAGAACGGATAGGGATTTTATGAAAGGTAGCCGGGTATAGAGTCACGAAAGAAAACGGAAACCAAGAAAACATAAAAATGGAAAATTGAAAATAATTGTAATGAAAGGATTTTAATGATAAGTGGTACTTGTGATGGAAGAAACTGACTTTGGATGAAATAGGCCAAGAGTGAAGCAAGGAAGCACGGAAATTGGGGAAGAAAGATGTTACTACGTGTTTAGACTGGGTTTTAGTTTTAATCCAAGCAATGAATAAAGGCTCCTTCCCGGAGACGTGTGGGTGTGTTGTTGGGAAAAATACAAATTACAGCGACATGGGAAAATCACACCGAAGTCAGTGTTACACAATTGTGTTTATGTGGAAACTAAACCATCGGGAGTAATCGTGACAGAAAAATGACTATGTTTATTTATACGGAGGTTTAAGGGACTGCCTCTTTCTCTCAGAATGCTCGCCACTTTTGCAGGTTGGACTGTATATTACGTTGGAAGTTCGGGGGTGATTCTTTGGAAAGTAAAGTGAAGTTGCCATCTTCTGCAGTAGCTGAGACACTTAGAGATGTAGAGGGTGGAGCAGATCTTACATCTAACGTTGTTACATTTGTAGGCGGGAACTGAAGGTAACCAGGAAGAAGGGTTAGTGTGAGGTCAAGTAACTGCGTGTCATCGACTTCGATGTGAGATTTTGTGTTGCTGTGATTTATATCCTGTCACATGCCATTCAGGGCTTGAGAGCGAAACTGAAACCAGCTATAAACCTCCAGTAATCTTTTTCCTTTGTTATACTTCACTTATGAGTTATTTCTGCAAAACCTTTATCACGTTATTTTTTCCATCTCCATATCATTGCAATATATTGTTTCCCATTTTCTCGGATTCTGTCTCCTTTCCTGTCTACTTGTATTTCTGTTTGACTCTATGTCCAGCTAACTTTCTACTACACTTGATCATTTGACTGTTCCCTCTATTTCATTGAACATGGAATTATATCTTGAAATAAATTAGTATTATATCTTGAAATAAATTAGTTTCTTTTATTTGTGCGAAGGGTTAATCAATGAATGTGAATTTCTTAATATTAATACTTTTTCTATTCAGATTTTGTCTTATATAATGCTTATCCGGCCTGTTCCTGTTTGTACTTTAGATATAGAGTACAAATAGGAACAAGCCAGATAGGTAATATACAAGGCAATATTTGAATGTCAAGTATTAGTACTAATGACAGTTGACTGGCATACCAATGCTAATTGAATTCGTAGTGATCGTTCAGATCCTCATTCCATAATGAAGTCACTTAAAATCATTCCAGTAATTCCATACATTATGGATTACACGAATTCTAATGTCGAGAATTAAAGTGGGACTTTAATAAAAATAATTACAACAGTCAAAATTCTTTCAACCAATGAATTGAATACTGAACAATTTACTACGAGGTAGAATGAGAAGTGAATCTCTCTAAAATGATCTTTCTTTCTACCCGTCCCTCATACATGTGCGAAAGCAAAGAATTAATTTAATCCAGAAATTGTGGAGCTTAGAATCAAAAACCTCAATCTCCACTTCAGAAAATTTTACGGGCGAGCCAAAATAAAATTTATGTTGGTAAATATAATAGTATATGGGTACTTTTTTCTTGTGGTTCCAGCGCAAAAAAATACAAAATACACAAAGAATTGGGGCTTTACATTCATTTACCTTCATTAGACATTTGAATGTATACAGTTCATCATGTTCAGCTTCTAAGAACATGGCATGCATTAGATAGATAGCTTACTGCGAATTTAATTTCTAAGAGAATTTTTAGGCAAGTTGAACGAATAGCAAACTCAAATTTCTAAAACGAGTGAACAACTTCACAGGGTGTACATAAAGTCAAGGTAACACCCTCAAAAAATTATTTTTGGACGAGCTATGAAAATTATCACTGCCGTGAATATAAAACATTGTGAGTAATATGATACATTTATTGTTTTGTTTTTTTGTACCTTACGAACACTCCATGTGGAGCCATACGTGATCCGACAAATGTCCACATGATAATGTAACTTGTCACATGTTCTCTGAGACTGTGGCTGTCGGATGCTCAATTCTACCACTCAGTTTGTTGCATCACTTGGAAGAGGAGGAACATACAATCACGTTCTTTACATATCCCCATTAAAAATTCACAGGAGGTGATGTCGGGGAATCTTGGAGATCATTCATCACACATTTGTCATTTCCTGCAGCACGGCCGGGACGGTTAGGTAGCTGTGTGTTTAGATATGCTCTAATATCGCGGTGAAAATGTTGAGGAAATTCATAAATCTTCTTATTAAAAAATTTCCATCATAAATCATCATCCGATAAGTAATATTCTCATACTTAATTTTTATAAAAATCACTGAACTGCTGAACAAGACTATATTATTCGTAAAAAATAAATTACACGTAACGTTTCGACCTTCTAGCAAAGATCCTCATCAGAG
>JAGDQP010008140.1:35038-54022 GCA_022664845.1 Lepisma saccharinum
GGCCATTTTAGATCAAGATGACGAATTTTCTTCTTATTTTATCGTGACCTACTCGTGATGGTACACCTTCATACCAAATGTCGTATCTCTAGCTCAAACGGTGTGGAAAATGGTTTTTGAGTGCTCATTTTGAATCCAAGATGGCGACTGATAACTTCCCACACGGATGTAATATCTGATCATGTGCTAAAAATAGATCCAATCGGTCAAACCGTTTTGGCGTGATGCTCACGCTAACATAGTCACTTTCAATTTTTTACATTGTTAAATTATGCATAAGCATATTACAAATTTAATTTGTAATATGCTTATGTATATTTTTTTCACGCTTTAAAAAAAAAAAAAATGACAAAGCATTGTTGATTTAGTGAGTTATAAGAGTAATCTATTGATTTTAAGCTGTGTGAAGGCTGGGGATGGAAGAGCAGTTATTTTATTTCTTTATTATACCCAAAAAACAGTGGCCTCATTGCACTTATGAAATATCGCTTGATGCATCCCACCTATTTCCAAGCGTAGTTTTCACTTCATACTCTGCATATACGTAATCAGCGATTCCGCCAAACTCCCCCCTTCCCCCCTGTGGGGGTTCACCCTGCAAAATCTCGAGAGCACCCCGAACTTTAAAAATTTACAGACAGAAAACGTGCAAATCTCTACCTATACACTCCCAATTTTGACTTTATACTCCAGAAACTGAAAATTCTGGCGGAATTCCTGTACGTAATTGACATGAATCTCTACGTAGGTAACATAATGTAGCTTAAAAAAAGTAACACTTATATCTGATATAAAAATAAGGATATTTTAAGTGTCAACTTTTTGTAAAGTGTTATTTACAGCAGATGGAAAGCACTAATGTATCTTGGCTTTACTTTAGCAATCCTTAAAAAGATCGTCAATATAAATTTTCTCAATTTCTTTCCGCTCCACAGCCAAATCATCAACGAGGCGAGTCGATCATCGGAAATTGATGACCAAAAGTAATTTTTCAGTCTTTTTAGAACAGAAAAAAATATTCGTTAGAGGCAGTGGTGATCGGCAGAATCAGAAAATTCCAATGACAAGATAAGAATAAATAGCCGATTAAAGCAGCATTCTATACTGTAGACATATCATATTGAGCTCAGTGTCTTCAGGTGGACAACACTACACAATCCGGATTCAAGTCCGGCTAGAGGCAGAAATGTTGCAGCCACTGATACTGAGGCAGGCTAGTAAAAGTAAGAGATTAAGTAAATGAAGTATCATCCAAATAAGAAAAGCAGCTTCGTCTTCTGGGTAACAAAAACTCCACAAGAACCCAACCAACTAACTCACGACATTCTGCGTAATGTCACAGACAAAGTAAACATTATGGCGGGAAAACTCTTATAATGATGTAACCTAACAAGTTAAATAAAAATTGGATCTACACATCGAAATATCCAAAAAAAAATCTACATTGAACCCACAAAACTGGGGAAACCAGAGCAAAGACAATACCAATGGACTTCCTCTGAACAAAAAAAAATCCCAATGCGCTACCAACTGCGCCACCCAGTCGACCCACTTCCCAATCACACACCTTCTACTCTTGATGTCGGTGTTCTCTCTCAAAACCACCTGGAGAGTACCACAACTCCTAATTGTGCTTGGACTTTCCTGTGTCTCATAATGGTGAACATTTCACACGGAAGAAATAATTTCCAAAGTTGAAATGGAGGCAACTTCCAATTTTTTCTGTACAAGTAGGTGGTTTCGAGAGAGAACATCGACATTAAGAGTGGAAGGTGTGTGATTGGGAAGTGGGTCGACTGGGTGGCGCAGTTTGTAGCGCATTGGGACGGTAACCCAAAGGTGGGGTTCGATCCCCGGTCCAGTCACATAAAGCAATTAATTATTTTCAAAATTGCAAAAGCTAGATATTCTCAAGAGAACAGACTCAATAATTTGAAGAATTCCAATTCGTTACTTACAATGTATTGTTCCCCTTGTATTAATAAATAATGTTCTTAAAGATATTAAATTTCTATTTCACTTTTCCTTTATTTTATTATTTTAATAATAAAAAAAATATTTGTGTTCTCACGGCGCGGCACGGGACAGACAAGAAATTTCGCGGCATAATAGTGTGTCAGTGAACACCCTTTGAGAATCATTACCATGATAAGTCGAGTTAATGTTGAACGCATCGCACAGGGTTTCTCGGCGAACCTATTGTGACTTCATGGAAACGAAATGCAAAATTATTTTTCAGCACGAAAGGAAAAGAGTATATAAACTTCTTTACAGAAGACGAAGATAAACACCCGACATAAAACCTTACTAGAAATAAAAATAAAAACTCTTCTTAAAATCTTTCTCTTTTTTCGATTTTTTGAGAGATCGGTGCCAAATCAATTACTATAAGAGACAATTAAAATTCATTAACCCACATTGCTTAGCGCGTTACAAGTAGTTTTAGTTATAGATTGTGTTCCGAACTCCTACAAAAATCGAAATTTAAAAAATAAAAGCATTTTCCGTAACATTTCAGTGTATTTTTGTGTCGGTTTAACTTGTATTTTCTGAGAAGTTTTTTTTAACGTTTTTGTGTGTTTATATTCTCAAACCCAGGGGGACCCCCCCCCCTTCCGCGCTCTCCCTTATGCCGCCTGTGCTAAAACGGTTGTTTCGCGTTGGCAGTGATTGCCAAAAAGCAAGAAACAATTAATTCAAGCAGGACTAATAGAAGTGTGGGGTGGGTCATGGGCCAACAAACCCTCGACAACTTATGTGAGATGCTAGATGAATAACATACCAGACCGCTTCCATTGTCGGAATTTTTCTCAAGAAACGGAAACAGATTCCCCAGGTTCGAATTATAACTTCCAATTTACCATGCTTCCTTTGTGGAGAATGGAAAGTGTACAGTCTTTATTTCTTTCTTTCTTTCTTTCTCTCTCTCTCTCTCTCAATCTCTCTCTATCGTAGCCAAACGCAATAAAATAAAACTTGGAGCAAATGATCAAATGTGGGCAGGAAAAAAAATGTGTTGAATTAATGTTAACACTCACTGAAACCTCTTTTCTTGGGACTTAAATGCTTCTGTTATTTCACGCTTCATCCCACATTCTAGAACAATGTTATTCTTTTTCTATTGCAATCTGATTTCTTATTTTGAGTAAAGGCAAAGTTCCGTCGTTTTTTCTTTGAAAAAGAAGCTGCTATTTATCAACAATATCAGTTTCTCTTTTACACATAAGGGAAAGGGAGAAGTTCTTTGTCAATAGTAACTTTCGTTTTGCCACACGATTAAAAAAAAAATCTGGCACCCATAATTTTTTAGGAAAGATGGCAATAACTGGTGTTGTGCTTGAGAAACAGGTGGGTATGTATGCATGTACCTAAACCCCTATTTTTGTCATTTTATCCTGTTACGCAAATTTCAAGTTTCCTTCGGCATTTTCATTTCCCTGAATAGAACCTGCGGTTACACCTACACTACAAAAGAAGAGTGGAAGAAAAGAGGAACCAGACTTTCTTTCAGTATCGGCTTTTAGCAAAGACTCGACAGAGTACAGACAGAAGCCCACTGATGAAGAAAAAAAACTGCAGGTTCCTTTTCAACCTGTTTTTTTCAAAATCGGACTCGGACTGTCCGAAATCGAACTTGGATTGTCCGGACATTCCGTCGGACTCGGACTCTAAAATGTCCGGACTTTGGACAGTCCGATAAAGGCCAGTGATTCTCAACCTGTGTGCTGCGAAAGATCAGCTACTTTCCATTTGCAACACTATAAAGTAGACACAGAGCCATACAAAAGGCTAATAATAGTAGACAAGCAAACCAGCGTAAGCTAAACAAAGAATTGCTATTTGAGCTAGTGAAGAAGCTTTATGACATCTTCAGATGATATTGCACATTAACGTTAAACTTCTTTAAAAAGAAGAAGAAGCATTGGCCACCCTTCTCCCCAGTGAGCAAGCTGTAACTTAAGAAATATGTCTACAAATTGCTTCTGTTAATTTCGAAGAAAATAAGACGTGCTTCTAAAATTTTAGTAAACAAACGAAAAAACAACACTTTAAGGGACTTTTTAAAATTCCTTCGAATTCAATAAAATGAGAAAATGAAACAATTAGTTAAACTTTTCAAAACAATGTGTAAATGTATATGCAAATTGTGAATTTTTTCCCTCAAACGCAAGAATATCTGGAAGTTATGGGGAGCGGACATTACAGCTGCCCATGCCAATTCCCTAACCTCCATTTCTTGTACCGATTTCTTTTTCAGTTAATACAATAGATCCTAATTGTTATTACAATAGAACATAAATTAATTATGTTATATGTATTGTACAACATATTAAAAGGTAAAAAGAACTTAAATGATATTAAGTAAGTAGGAACACTACTTAAAAGCTTTTTACAATAATAGTTATGATTACTTGTTTCAGTTACTTAGATTGACTGCTTTAAAATTTTGATATCAGTTTCAATTTCTTCTGATTCCAATCGTTGTTTTTTCTTAAGTTCATGTCTCTTTTTTTCTAGTTCTTTTAACTCAGTAATTTTCCTCCGTTTAAGAACTGCCTGAGACCTCTCATTTTCTCTTTCTTTTCTCTTTTCTTCCAAAGCCGAATTATATCTTGTTCTCGCACCTTTTACAGAAGTTAAGAGTTCTGGATCTGAAGCATTGAGACATATAATTCCACTTATGTAAGCCAAATAATCTACCAGTTGTCGTTGGGCTACTAAAGAAGACTCTTGCAAATTTTCTACCAATAAACTTTTGTTAATAGAAAAACCAGACTCTGCACTTGCATTTCCATGTGAAATAATCAATATCATTTTCACAAGACTCCACAAGTGTTTGAATTCACTTTTGCCACTTAGAACTGATTTATAAAACTCATCAAGATTTGCTTCCATCTGAATTATAATAAGACGCCAACACACTTTTAGACTGCTGAAGAAAAGATTCGAACTCTTTCTGAACTAGTTCTGCTTTAACATCATCGAGACGAGACGACAGACGGAGTATTTCCAAGCACTTCGTCATCCTTATCCGGGCAATTTTAGGTTTATGCAAGATAACCTCAGGATCGAGGCATGAAATGGCACGAGTAAGGGGATATCTAAGAGGACATTTTTCGAGTATTATTTCAGTAGTGCCTATCAAATTTTTTTTGACAATCACTAAAGAAACTGCACTTGTCTATTTCCTTGACATCTTTAAGCTTCCCAATACATTTTTTTTGCCCCAAATCCTATATGTACATTCTTTGGGGCTTTCAGATTACTTTTACCTTTTAGATCTATAGACATTAACTTATTTGCCGTTATGATAGAGTGAAGAATTTCTTCTTTTACAAAACGCTTCAATAAATTTACAATAACAGTGAACAATTCTTCATGTTAGCATGGGGCCATAGGTTTTTCGGCCTGAAACTTAGTTAAAAATAGTTCTAGCTCCAACACCACAGATTTGAAAAATGTAAGTTTAGCAGGCATGAGGGGATCTTGAACACCTGATTTCACTCTGTTCACGGTGGAATTTTGGGGAAGTTTAGTATGAGGACTTTCAATGAAATCTTTCACATTTTCAAATATTTTTAAAGCTCTGTCTACACAATCCGCATTTTCCACCCATCGAACATTACAAAAAATTTTGGGAAACAGAATTTCCTCTGAATTTTCACTGTTCTTACAAAATGAGACAAACATTCCTCTTCGGGCTGGTGATTCACTGAATAAGTAATAAAAACATCGTAAAACTTGATCCATTCAACCATTAAATGTCCCCTTAAAAGAGCACCGTGTATGTAGCACATGCAAACCAGAGGATTCAATCTGTAGAAGTGTGGTTTCACTTCCCTGTACCTCTATTTCAGTTTGTAGAGAAGTTAGAAACTTCCAATTGACTCCATCCATGGTTATTTTGAGTATCTTGGTCAAATCAAAACCCTCTGTTAAAGGTTCTTTAAATTTCAACAACAAATCATTTGCAGTTGCCCTATATAAAAAACAGAGGTCAAGTACCTTGTTGTAACACTATCTTCAATTTGATCCCAAAATCGCACATACAGGTCCATTTGACCTTTTGTTAAACGACTCGTCAAACGCAACAACAAAATATTAACATTTTTCCAAGCTGTTTGTAAGTTTTTTATGGATAAATGGGGCAATACCATAACATATAGTGTAGCTACATTTAACAGGCCCCATGTGAAAATTCTTTGCTATATTACTGTTTGGAAACAGTCTGAAAAAGAAAGCCATAGTTTTTACACGAATTGTAACTATCTTTGCAGTTGATGAGTCTAAAATGCCACATAATTTCAGCATCTGTAGCTTCCTTCGATATTATATAGTTTGAAAGGTGTGCAGTGGTTTTACTGCCACTTGGAATAGCACCATGTACACCATGAAGTTCTTCAGAAAACTGTACGAAATGGGTTTTTGTATTGGACGAATCCATGTTGGAAGGAGAGCACAATGTTGACTGACCGGAACTACTGGAGTTTGATTTCGTCACACTTGCTTTGAAAAGATTAGATACAAGAGTCTGCTTCTCAAAACACTTACTCTTAGAAATATGTTTTGTACCTGTGGAGTGGCTTGTGACAGCCTGCATTCCCATATTACTTAAAGAAAATTGTTTTTTACACACAATACATCTGCTTTATTAGGATCGTTCTTAACAGGCGTTAACCATTTTGCCCACTCGGTCGGGCTGCACCATGCACGGTTAAAAGTAGTTTTCTTTTTAGACATTTTTGGTTTACTTTTTGTTATAAAACACATTCTTCAAAAGTAACCTGAAAAACAAAAGACATGAATTAGGGCAATTTTAAAATACAATTAGAAATCCACTATAAAAGGACGCTGAAATAGGACTTGAATTAGCAGCAATCCTGTCATGAAACCTGAAAATGAAAAATAAAAAGTTAATTTTAAAAGCTTCATCAGGCTTCTCTGAATCTGTAGTAGGATACTCTAGAGCTCTGTTAAAACCAAGTTATTCAAAAAGTTCCCAAAAGGCTTGCTGATAGAAAATGTTAACAACAATGTGTGTTACGGCACACTGGAGCATGTTTTGCCCTCAGTTTTCTTCATTGGGCATTGGCATTTGAATTTTATCATATATTCCAAAAAAAAAAAAAGGTTTACAATCTATTACGGTGTGAAAAAGCATAGAGTAGTAGCAAATTACCCTCATTTACTTAACAGTACTTCTACACTATTATGTTCCCAACATAAAGAAATGCCACCATTTATAACGTGAAGTGTAATAAATCAAAGTATCTTCATAAATTGCATTCTTAATATTAGAAATAATGTGTACAACTGTACATGAAGTAGTAACTACTTAAAAAGTTTACATACTATAAATACAACTCTTGAAACTCAACGAAAATCATTTATTTGTAGTGCCTCTTTCAACAAATAATGACTGAATTATTGGCTTATGTTAACAAATAGGTAAGACGGACAAAAGTTTCATTTTCTGAAAAAAATCCCCCAATTTTCCCTGATTTCCAGATTAAGGACCATTTTCCGTGACTTTTCCAGATTTGTAAGAACCCTGTACTTAACGCAATTACGAATATTCAATCATTATGAGGTACTGCACAAGTTTTTTTATTTTACATCGATTAGGGCAACGCTTTCCACTGTATTTTTAAGAAATGTTTTGTCGATTTAACCTCGTATTCGTAACAATTGTGCACGAAAAGGGAACGAAAATCTTCCTGGCTAGCTTTTTTCAACTCATCAATACGCCCTTCCCCTAGGCGGGTGCTCTTAAGAGTGAGAAAGAGAGATATAAAGTGAGAGAGGGGAGAGACAAGGAGAAAGCGAGAGAGCACAAAAGATAGTCCACGCTGATAACTTTTTTTCTGCTTTGCCTTCTTACTTTCTTTAATCTCCAGTTTTGTTTTGCTTTCGTTGCGTTGCAGTGCACAATGCTCTTCATAATACAGTAGTAGGTTCCTCACCTTACCGCGTAATGGGGCTTTCAATACACACACATTGCGTGTGTATGTGAGAGATTATCAAAGTGGAAAATCAAATCACCAAGAAAGTTACAGACCGTATAAAATTGGAGCACAAAGGGCTGAGTGGTTACCGTCCCCTTCTGTCACTTAATCTGACACATGACCAGCCTATATCAAAGGATGGGAAATTAAAAATTCAAATCTGTGAGTGTGGATTGTAGAATGTTCTTGGTGAGGCGGACACGATAAGAGAGTGGGTTGAGGACCATGCCGTTTGAAGTGGGGTAGTCGGTGAAAATGAAAGTAGCGACGCTGAGAGTGGTGGGCGATGCTTGGTCCCCGAACGTCATTTAGTGGAAGGAACTAGTAAAGATAAATGTTGAGAAGGATGAGACTGTTGTTCGTGCGGACATACTATGAAAGGTGTTATATTCATTTGAGTGCATTGGAAATCCCGAAGGATCTGTCACATGTAATTTGTAACCATTGATTCGGCTGACAAGGTGAAATATAAATCGTAACATTAACTTTAAAAAATGGAGAGAAAATCAAATGCATCATATTGATGTCGGTATAGTTCGGTTTTGTTCGGTTGCTTCTGTCTGCCGTTGATACTGGAGTTGAAGACAAGCGTCCACTTTAACCCAGTAGATGAGCACACCAATTTCCAGCAACAACTTGTACATTCATATGGTGCAAACTACCTCGCAGTAGACGATGAGGTGTATATGTGCGAGTGTAATAACGTTGGCCCGTCACGAGTTGGTATTATCTGTTAAAAATCATACCCAAACCACAGCCAGGGAGTCGAACCCGGAACGTTCGGGGCGATGACCCACCACCGCTCGGCACCAACCCGACACATTGGAAGGGAAACATGACACAGGAGACATTATTGGTCTCGTGCAAAACGTGTATTGGCCTCGTCCAAACCGTGATCGAGTGAACAAAGCAGTGTTGCCAACCAGATCGACCAATAATGTCTGAACCACGTTAATAAAACCCAGGTTGTACATTTTCAACTCCATAGGAATCAGCTCGTTAACCCCACAAATAAAGATGACGTATTCAGATAAAGAGGACAAAGTTGGCAGCACTGGTCGTATGTTTGTTGACTGATAATCAACATTAAAAGATGCTATTATACTCTACATCGAATTGTAAGACTTTCTGGGCTCTACACAGAAATTGTACAACTTAAAAATAAATCCAGGAATTTTTTTTCGAAAATCCTATAATACGATATCGTCACTGTTTGATGTTGTATAAACGGTCAAGTAGCTTGATAGATAATGCCAAATTAAAAAAAAAACAAAGCTAGCATAGGCGACATAACATTTAAAGACGATTGTGGCTATATAAAATGTACAAAACCGAAACTGCAATCCGGGAAAAAGTCCCGAAATTTTGAATATGGTGTATTTTCGTTGTTTATTAACCAATTTTGAAAACGCAAACACGGATGTAGAGAGAAATAAAAATAAAGGTTCTATAACGTACTGCCTAACTCCCAGGATAAAATGTCAACATGGCGATTGAACATTGATGATATGACATATAGAGCGAACAGTACTGATATCTTGGTTGGCACCCAGTTTTTACCGTCAGTGGCCCATTGCTGCAGTTTAGTTGTATGCAAAGGAACAATGCCAATCACAGTACACCACAGAACGAGGATATAAACAGTCGTATAGGAAATGCGGTTTAGTAATGCAGTCACATCATTCGCCTCCCTGCTTTTGCGAATGCCATATGTGAATTGAGAATAATATGGAACGTGTCGATAATAATACTAATAATAATAAAACGCGGAACGAGATAACAAGAGGCCAACACTGACATCAAATCCTAGGATGGGGAAAGTATGATACAACCGTAGCGAGATGCCAATATCACCACGGCCCAGTACTAATCTTTTGGATGGATTGTGTTGTCCAACTTCGTTACTGATCAGTCATATCCGACACATCAAAGGTAGGCATACAGAATAGTATTAAAAACAAACCATTGCCGTAAATATACTGCTACGCAGTACGCAGTACGTACTAGCATTGGCTGAAATACACCCATATGCACCTCCGTAGGCCACCACGTATACACCCACCCGGCTGTGCATTAAACGTACACCTGTTGGATATACGAAACAAATGTCAGAGGCATTAGGTAACTCTAGGCAGGGTTTCTGTAGAGCGAATAGCAAACAAACAGAACATCACTGCATAGAACCATGGTAACACGCGCAATAGACATAATGACAGTCAATATGCGAATCGACGAACAGATTGGTATTTGAACCCGGTCATTCGATTGGTAGAGCAGTGATTGGTAAATAACTCGCACAGATGCGAACCTATCTTCAAGAAAACAATACAGCATAGGCAGAATAGGGATTGGCCACTGGACGAGCTTGGAAAACGAAAATGCCATCCCGATGATTGAGCTTTTGCAGAGAGCAGTACAGAATAGCAAGGACAGTTGCACTAGCCAGCACATTACCAAATCGCTTCGAACCATAGTGTTGGGTAAGCGGTACGAAACTTGATGGAGGTAAGTAACACAGTACGGTGACGCTTCAGCATGGCCAATGACCAAGAACGTCATCTATGCATGCAAAGTGGAAAAAACACAGGTAAAGTAATGATTTACACTAAGTACCCGACATCGAGGTCTACACGTTGGTCACACATTTGCTACCGATTGTCGTTACCGTGTTGTGATTGGGTTGTTATATGACACGATCGAATTGAAATGGAGCACTGTGATTGGCTGGCAATTGCTATAAGGCAGCGCCGTGGACAGGCATTGAACCCAGTGCCGAGCACGATGGCAGTTTGTGACTTCTGTCTTACACGTGATTGAGATTTGTATTTTGCAAGCTATAGATCGATGGAGCCTGACATGGTCTGTGGCCTGCATTCCTGTAGAATGTGATGATCATGGTTGTAGCAACCGTTCGATGGATGATCTAAAAGATGGAGTTTTGGAGACGTTGGCGTCTTTCAGTACATATGATACCCTATATAACATTTGTAGCAATGCATCCAGATCAGGACATCTCGGTAGAACAATTTATACGTACATATATAGGGATGATAGATAATGACGACTATTTAAGGCAATGTACGATGTGCTGTGGATCAAGGACTTTGAACATGGAGCTTCACTTTTTTTTGGAGCAGGATTAAAAATAAAATGCAATGATTGTAATTAAAATAAAAGTTGTTGTGCAATTACCAAATACAGTGCTTGGGTTAAATATTACATTGAGCTGTATATAGAACTGTAAAGATTTACAAGTCATCGTATAAACACAGTTCAACAGTACAGAGTGATATGATTACACTTAACAGTGATGCAAAACAAACGTACACTGATACAGAATGCAGGTATCGAACTGCTAGCAGACAAGTGTTAGTCATTTCCTATAAACAGATTAGTGCGTTATAATGTGATATAACCTACCGGATACACAGTTCATTTCCTATAAACCAAATAGTGTAATCTGTAGTACCCGCCAGGATATAGGGTTTGACGTTGCATAATAAGGTGCTGAACCGCTAGGATTCAGAGTTTGTCGTCCGATATAAACATTGCTACAGAGGAATGTATAACCGTCACACGACGGTTTTTGGCGTTAATATCAACAGTGTTACAAAAGAATGTTGTCTAACATCTAGGATACAGGTTTTGGTTTTATGCATATAAACTAAATGGTACAAACATGGTATAACGATAAGGTGTCAGGTTGTATCATTTATATAAAGGAATTAGTACTACCTAATGTCGTCTATCCACCAAGCCACATTTTGTGGTCTTGTATATAAACTATGTAGATCGATTTACACAGATTAATGCGACAAGCAGTTGTCTACGTTTTAGGATGTATTCGAAAATGTGTGTAAAGCAATAGCAAAGAAAACCATACATGATTGTAGGTAAACAAACTTGAATGACATGTAATGCAAACCATGGTTGTTCAAATATTTGCAAGGAATGTTACAAGACAACTGTTGTAATGGTATGGTGTTGTTTTGCTTTTTGGGACCTGTGAATTCTTTTTATAAGCAGTGTCACCTCATGTAATTAATGAGAAATAATTACGTGATAAGGTATAAGAAAAATGTGACTACTATTGATATAACGTCTTGCTAATACCTATCTGGTTTAGTAATAAACACAGCTCACTTGTGTCAACAAATTTGATACAAGAGAATAATCTATCTGTTTGGCCCTTTTGTTTGTTTCGCATGCAAAAGGTTTTTTCCTACTGGTATATAATACACAAACAATAATCTGAATCGATATCAATAACCTTGTTCCGCAACTAAAAAATCTCTCGCTGTACTGTGATATACCTGTGAGCAGTAGTTACGAAACTGTTTGCAGCTAAATGGTCTCTCTCTCGAAATGATGTCTTGTTGACCTTTCGATTTACATCTAAAAGGTCTCTCGTGAACCATTGACTAATAAGTATTTTATGAAAGTGCAAGTATTCACATCGAAAAGCTCTCTAAGACGAATAGTTTATAAGACCATCTAACTAGAGCATCGAAAGGTTTCCTCTACTCGCCTAATGGCAAATTGCTAAACAAAAGTAAACCTAAAATTGTTTGCTTGTAAATAACTTATTCCAGGCCTTCCTTTCCCTCTCAAATTTTCAACACGTTTCAATAATTTAGACTAACGGCCATATCACCATACGAAAGATTAAATCCATATATTTTTTCGCAGCGCACTACGAATAACACAAGGTCTTAGGAGGCGCTCTTGTAAAATCAAATTAAACACAAATTTACGATTTTAGCAATGATACAGCGCATAGAAATGTCAAGCTCTATCACTCTGATACTCAATTTAGAGACTTAATCAGTGGGTATTTTAAATAATTTCATGTCAACATGTCTCGACCTTTCTTGTCACACATTTGTATTTGAGTAATACTGAGATATTGTATAATCAGGCGAATAAAGCACTTTAATATTTAATTGTTTGTTTCACTAATTAGGTATTATATCATCCAAATTCAGAATATCTTTTTTAACCAATATCTTCATAAAAGTGAAAAGAAAAGATTCCCAATTAGTTTCGCTCGGAAAATATTACTACTAATAGAAACAGAATCAATTATACCCAAATTGACTCTCCCAATTCCATCCACCAGTTTACTCTAAATACCACCAATTTAAAAATAGCCACATGCATCCATATAACACCATTTAGTACTTGGAATCCCTTCAATTAGCCAATTGAAGTACCCAAGATTTCACGAACATGCTTTAATCCCTTTTTGATTCACCAAAAATCCATCATGCATAGAACCAAAAAAATTCCCTTTTTTCCCATGCGCCATTTAATAGGCTAGTGCCGTGATAACTAGCTACTAGAAGTTCAGTACTTAAAAAGAGAAATTAGTTGTGCAATATGGGGATGAAAAATTATAGGGATAGGCACAGAAATTCTATCAGAAGTAATTGATTCCGACTTACTCCACCCATTCAGTCGTATCAATTCTACTGAGCCCTTTCTGTTCACCCTGAATAGATTCGCTCTCTTACTCTACTCCCGTAATTCTATTTTTTACAGAGAAGGAAAAACAAAAAAAGATAGAAAAATTCTATGATAATATCTACAAGGAATAGCAAAGAGAACACCAAAAGAAAGTTAATTCTACCAAGTCATAAATAAAACACTTTCTTTTGTCGTATCTTGTACTCTGGCCTCGAGCAAATTAATTAGCAAAACAACTTAGCAAGTGCATAGAAATAATATTTTATAAGACACACGCTCGGCCAGTACATAAAATCAATAGACTGAGGTAATTCCAGCTCCTTTTTACGAGCTTCTATTTATCTCTCTCTTTTTTCCTTGAGACAAAATATTCAGTTGGGTTTTCCATAAACATTCCTCAACATATTTCCTACCTGGCGACCAATTCATCGGCTTATCCTTTCAGCCACAATTACGCCTTTTATACGTACAAGAAGTACATTCCATTCGAGCCTGTTATAAAACAATAGAGCCTCTTTCCAGCCGATGGTCGCTATTCAAATCCTATTACAGTTTCCTTGGTCTTTCTCTCCAACTGACCATCTTGATGCCTCCTCGCGACTGACCACCGGGCGCGAAAAACTCCGCTACCCCTAACGCTTTTCTTCTAACAGAAGGAGGGAGGGGAGCGGAAAACAAGAGCAGCACATGTAACCGCTTGCTAGCTTTCATAGCTTGGGGGCAAACGAACTTTCAGAGTCACGTAACTCCTGACATTTCTCTGCACAAAAAACAGCATCTTTTATTTTAAAGGAGACTTGGAAGAACTAAGAAACATAGAGAAATTAAAACAAAAAAGTAAATATACACGAGTACAAAATACACACTTTAAATACACCAACAAAATATACGTTGTTTCCTAAAATAAAGAAGAAAGATTAAATACAAAAATTTTTTACCTCTTTTTTTTAAAGATTAAAATATTCGTTAAACGAAATTTAAGTTTCACATTTACCTAACACTATAAGCACTTAATTCCATAGATTGGCCAATCTTACCTAACACATACAGAAATTGTACACATTCACATCACTACAAAATATAACTCCGTGTAATGAGAAATTCATTACACTGTATATAAATAATACGTACTGTAAAAAGCGGCCATCAATTATTTCATCTCTTTTCTACTTGGTTAAACTCGAAATCCGTATGAAAGTCATATATTGTTGCGCATTAATGGGATTTAATTTCCGTCGCTTGTGTTGTTATACTACGGCATGTCTTTTTGTCTGCGCTTTACACACCACACGAGAGTCCAATTTGCGAAGGATATTATTGGGAGTAACGATTTGTTTACCTTTATACTTGTTCTTTCCCAACTTATATATATCCTTATCCGTTATTTTCTGTCGTGTTAGCTGATTGAAGGTAATACCACGAACTTTAAGCACATTGCCCAGTTTACCTCTAGCTACACCCTTTAACTTATACAAGTAATACTTCGGGCCAGCAGCAGTGAATATACTCATTTCCCACCCTGGAGGCAGTTTCAACTGACCCAGGTAATCACCCAAAGGTAGCAATTACGGATCGTCACGACGTCTAACGTAGATAATGCTATCGGTATCACATTACAGGAGACGTGCTAAACCGACAGTAGTCATAGCCTCATACAGACGTAGTCGTGCCCATGATAAAATAAAGGCAGCAAGCATGACATTGCTGAATGCTTAGGGTGTGTGTTCCGTTTCCAAATCGCGATATGTACTCCCTATCAGATTAACATGTTGAATCTCCAGGTGAGGAGAATAGACAATTTCATTGAATTCCTGTGTTGTAGTAACAACCTTTGTTTTCGGAAGATCGCATTTTTGAGCCCACTTTCCGAACAGAGTTAGCTTTGCAATTAATCGCAGTCCCTCGTATTTGTTGATGTTATCATACTCCAACTGACTTCTCGTGATCACAATAATCCCTAATGTACTCTTGCCGATCCGCCTCATTGTGACAATTCTCAGAAAAACCCGAGGCTTTCAGGTTTTCTCGCGAGCAGAAAGCAAGCACCTTTGATATCACGTTGTTCGGTGGTATGTAAATCCTCCATACAGATTCTACAAAGACCAATCAGTTTGTTATGCATATTGTAATGTAAAATGTAAATGGCTAGATCTGTAGGCGGTAAAACCGTACAATAGACAACACTCTGGACGTGACTTGGATCAGGCATGTTCGTTCCTTTATTGGTTACGGGTCCAACCGGAAGTTTCTGGGTAGCCATTTCCCATGGATAGAGCGAGGTAAAATAGACATAATCAGTTGGTTCCGATTTATCGCATTCGTAAAGGTTTGGAAGTATTCGGTTCGTCCTTAACCCGTAGGACGTAATGGTTCTTCAATATCAGAACAGTGATCGCGAATAAATGTTTGAATTTCCTGGCAAGTCTTTACTTGGTTGGAACAATGACATTCCCATATGGATACAACATTTTAAGCTTACATGTATTAGGTAAAAATCTTGCCTCGCCATGGTTTCCGCATATCGACTATTTAGACTACGAGCTTGTTTATCTATAGGCAGATCCCTGAGTTGCGTTAAACTGGTGGCCATGATAGTAACAGCTATAATATTCCTATGGATGTTTATCATAATCATCCAATTTGAAATGTTTAAACTGAGTCTCATAGCTTTACAACTTAACATTATGCGTATATTCCATATACCGAAGCCACAGTATAGCTTGCTTGCTTTGATTTAAACCGTGATGAAAACCTAATGGTGGGATAACAAGTATGGTATTATCTTGCAGATACTGTGAACGATAACACTGCATAGCACACGCAGGAATAGCGGATGTATACAAAAACATTGAAGCCTGCCCGTTTTACTTTCAATAAGATTAGAAAACCGAATAGGAACTAAAGTAAGGATACGCACATCATTTTGAAAATATTGTAACAGTTCACGCTGAAAGTCTAATATCTTTTTAGGTTGGACACATTCCTTATCCCATATAGCTATAGCCTTTGCATCCTGTGGTGATTTGCTCCCTAGATCGAAATACTCCAAATCCGGATATAATCCTACATAATTCTGATTATGTGGAGTATTGATGAAATGTGAGAAATCCATCTTCCTAAGTGATTCGTCTAAACCTAACGTTTTTGGTAGGTCCGCTAATCCAACCCCCATAAACAGGAACGTGTCTCTGAATATGTTATTTATCATAAGCTGCATAATCTTGTGACCACGAGTAATTAAGTCCAGTACTAATTGCTGTTGTTCAAATATTTCATGGGCAACAAATAAATTATCGAAACTGGGAGCATTATGCGCCAGAGCAACCACTTTGGTAAACTTGGGGCCGTGCTGTAACAATGTGCGATAAACGGGTTCATCGGATAACATACAAAGTCACGATTGCGATCAACATTACCACAAACATTGGAGTGATAACTGTCTTCCTGGAAGTCCTTACATTGATGGCAACGATGCGTTACACAAATTAAATTAGGCACCAGTTCATGTTCGCTATTATTGTTGGCATCCAATCTCATCGTCTCAATATCGAAGACAATGTATAAAAAATTACACGTTTGGGAGTACTGGGCTTAACGTAACAGACGTGATTCATCGACCTGCAGGAAACAACTTTTACAAAAATGTTCCACGCACACGTGTTTCGACTTTTTATTTCGCCAATCGAGTTTAATACCACAGCGCACACATACCTGGACAAGAGTACATATCGATTTACGTTTTGCTTTGGTTGCATGTCGATCAAAACAGGTCCGATTGTTAAAAGTAGGGTTACACTTTTCACAATAGCGTTTTGTTTTATCATTACTTTCGGAAGCGGTATGATACGTCTCGCATAGTTTACATCTATATTCACACAAAAAACGTAGTTCCGTATAAAGATGAAGACAATAGAACAAATACCCCTTACTACCTAAAAATGCTGATACCGTTTTAATAACATCATAGTGATTGATATCATATCGTAAAACGATTTTCCTCAGAGCTTTTGGACCAGCATACATTTTTTTCGTTTTGACGTGTTTTAGAGACACGACCTTACACAATAATTTTATACCTATCCCCAAAATGTTTTTGAAATTTGTCGACGTCGTCTAAACTACGTCCATTATGTGGCCTTAAATCTACCCCTGCATAATAAACACAACTCGGCTGCTTTGGCACGTCAGTGTTTAGTATGGGTTCTCATATTTGCTTCCCGAAATTCTTTATTCGCGCCTAGTTTTCATAACGCTTAGGCTCGTGAAAGACAGTCGGGAACAGAATCAACGGTAATGATATCCTTCGGTAGATAGTCTGCCAATAGTCACTACTTAGCATTTCCACACCGGCCCCGTCCTCAACAAGGATCTGTAATATCGACCCCGAATGGTGATATCGTCACCCAATAAGAGTTCCTCGTTGGAGTTTAGAACATTTTCGATTTTGCGGAGCATACTTTCCGCCGTAAGATGTCCCCGTAATTGGAAAGGTACGTATACGGGCTTTCGGACAGTGCATTTGGAACTCTCAATATTAAATTTAACTTTGGACGCTGGGTCGACATCCTGAAGTAAATGGTCCATGGCAAACAGGTTGGTTACAAACTCCTTGGGATCGCGAATAGTTGTTAACAATCCATCTAATTGTTATTTCACGACCTCGTAGAGGGAAATTGAGATGTGTTTTTGGATTTTCAGAAATAATCTCAAATTGTGGTCCACGCCCAGCACCATACATCCAACGTTGCATTTCCATAGTCGTATCATATCCGGAGCATAGTCACACACTTGGTCATCGATAGTATCAGTATCCATGTCACTGTAGTCCGGCAGCCAAATTAGTTTTTTGGCCTGAACCAAAAATTTTGGTAAGTTTTTATTAACTCATATTTATGGTCTATTTGAGAGGAAAATGGCTGATGACACCATGTCATCCTTGCGTAACTCTCAATTTAAGATGGCGTCCGGCGATAGTGACATTGCTAACACATTGCGCTGTAAGGCAGGATAATATATAATAAAATTTTGTGTATATTTCTTTCATGGCTGATAAATTTTAAGCAGGATCTATTTGGGAGGAAAACTGCTGATGACAACCTTGCCACCCTTGGGCAACTCCTACAATTCAAGGCGGCGTCCACCGATAATGTATTGTGGTGTTTGGATGACTTGATAATATAAAATAACTTGAACACTATTAACCGAACAAAATTGCTGCTATATTAAATTATAGAATGACAATTTTTCATTCACGTATAGTATATACGATTTGAATGTTTTAATTTCAGTATTGATGTATACTTATATGCTTAAAGGTATGACAATAACAAATTGCAAAGTTGCACACAATGCTCGCGCTGCGACTTCGTTTAATAGTTCCGCCCATTCCCGTTGCAGGTCGTTGACCCTCTCTTTGTGAAGGATGGTTGAGCTTGAGTCGGCAACCGTTAGAGCCGCGATTGCTATCTCCTGCCTTGTTATTTTCGATTTTAATGTTCTCTTTTTGATCTCT
>JAGDQP010008140.1:54032-64275 GCA_022664845.1 Lepisma saccharinum
ATAAGGCTTTAAAGATTTTCTAATTATTTTACACACAAACTGTAGCTGAGGCTAATTATATAAGATGTCGGCAGGAAAAGCTCGCGAATTCAGAGACTTTCGTACACGAGACGCGCTCTTCAAACACCACGCTAACACTGGTTGAGCACTGGGCTAACCTCCCCATCCTTAGCTCTCACCCCTCTAAGAGGGTACCGTTATGTACAAGAGAAAGCCAAGCTTGTGGCTGGAACAAGCAACATTGAAGTTCGAACACAAGCGCCCATATGAAAAAAAAAAAAAAAACGGCATAGAGGCCCAAACACACAATCTTACTTGATAATGATGTTATAACATTTTTACAAGTATTATATCAGTAAGTGGCTTTTCACTTATTGAGTTAAAACAGTTAAAAACTTTGTCCTAACTTGCATAGTCATTTTTAATCATCAACGATATCAATATCATTATTATTATCCTTGGTAACATCCGCAATAAGTGTTGAGTCATTACAAGAATCATTTCCACTGCATGAACAAAATATTGTGCATGGCAAACAAACACTTGCAGGGCATCATACTTTCGCAAGAACACTTCACTTGTTTCATAATTTCATCAGGCGTAATTGGTGTATTTTCAGGCAAAGTTTTTGGCAGTAATAACTTTGCATCTGTGTCTTTATAAAACTCGTAAAGTACTGGATTCATATTGGGAGGACCAGATTCCAGGGATTGTTTCCAAATGCATGGTTGAAGATGAGCACGCTTTACATTCTCTGCGAAAACCTCATTTGTTGGAGGTAGAGAACACAGAAGTGGTGGTTGGTATCTACAGCTTTCTGTTTTAGTTGACCAGTGTTTTACACGTGCCTCTGAAATGGTACATAAAGTTATAATCTTGGCTGCTTGTTGTGTAATGTCCAACATGTAATATTAGCATGCTGATCTCCCGTCAGAGATAAGGTGTATCCACTTTGCCGTAGTATCATCCGCTAATTGCATGAGCTGCTAGAATATAAGGTATTATGCTCTCATGTTTCAAAGATGATGCTCTAATGTGTACTACTGAACGCCCATGGACTGGTGATTCCATAAACAGATGAAGATATTTTTTAATTTGTAAAAATATATAAGCAGCAGGAAAACGTCGGTATCATCTGATATAACATTTACTTGTGTATGATTATCAAGGGCCAGTTTGATTGCTTGTTGAACAAGGAAAGCCTGCTCGTACGTTGTTATTAAGTCTATTCTTCGTCTAACTTTACCAGAGTGAAGCTCAAAAGGCTCTTCTTCAGGACCTGTTAAAATCAACTTGTGATTGTTGATATACTCTTTATGATCACCAAGGATACTAGAGCATATGAGATTTATCAATTGTTTTTTGTTATCGACTGCATTCATAATAACTTTCCGTGGAGGTAATTGTGTAGAAAGTGTTAACTTATAAACTATGGTTGTCACTGTAACTCTTCCTCCTCTGGTGGGATCTTTAATGCTATACTTCCTGTAGCGGTCAAATATAAGATACACATTTCCAATATGCATATATTTGCCAATAGCAGTTTCAACTCCTGCTATATAATCTTCCACAGTACCCTTTTCTGGCCATTATACTGTCCACAAAAGTGCAGATCCATCAATGACAAATACAACTTTTTCATTATGAATATTTCGAGATAAAATAGCGACCTGAAGCAGTCTTTTCATATAGATTTAGACTTAAATATCCCCATATCTCCGGAGTTCGTAAACATTGATGTAGGTACAGGTGAAAGTTCATGAGAAATAACATGCCCGATATCCACGTGTCGTGAGGTAGCTTGAAGCCCTATAACTCGAGAATAAATTGTTGTATCATATAATTTATCACTACCTAGATTTATGTGCTTTCTTTCTGTAGACATGATTACAGTCAACTTAGGTTTTGTGGAATGAACCTGCTGGCCAACTTTCTTCAAACAATTACATTTGTTGTGCTCCAATTGAGATAGCATTGTGCACTTCAATATTTTTTTGTCATTACCTGGTCAGAAGCTATATTTACAAGGCCATCTGGGTGAGTAGAAGGTTCCAATGGATCAATGAAGAGAATTTATTTCTAGCCCCTTCTCTGTCCTTAGCATATGCAGTAATTCTAGGCAGCATTTTTCCCTTGTGTTTCTCTTGAGTGACCTTTCTACCGTCTCCAGTTAACTTCTCTATATTATCCTCCTCCATCTGGGAGCAAATGTTAAAACTTTGAGCCCACAGTTTTAAAGTTTGGGGTTTTAATGTTGTTCCAACGATTCCTCCTTGACTATGACCATATCTCATGAATGTAGTTTCTATCCATATATCACTCCATATACCATTCCACAGACCTGGATTGTGGCGCATTACGTGCTTTCCTTGAAGGAAATGTTCTAACACAGGTTTTGGTAATTGCTGCATTGACCTAAGATAAAACAATCCATAACGTTCATAGTTTGTATGCCCAGCTGCAAAAAATGCATCATTTGTTTAACTGTTTCAATGTGTAATGCCCAGTCACCTTCTCTCTCTGCTCTTACGTAATTCATCATAAGAAACAATGACTTTATTAGAACATCAACCCAGAGCTTTCGTGTTACACTTTGGGATGCCAATAAATCAAGTGTGGAAACAAGTTCATCAAAATTAGTTATTTCATTGGTATCAAAAACACTTCTTAGTATTTCTTCAGCAACCAGTCCCAATGCTCTTACATTTTGTGGAAATTTCTTTCCACACATCTTTCTTACTCCACCAAATACATTTTCCGAGATATTTTCTAACCCACTATTTGACATAGTGTCCCAACGGATCCAACAAAGTTCATTAGAAGGTGCATACCTCCAAGACTCAACACAACATTATTAAAGAGTAATATGTAGTGCAGTGCGATAAGTCTGTTGATCAGATGTGAAAACAGTTATTTCCTGACCTGCCTTCTCTGAAAGATGAACATGTACCAAAGCTGTCATCACTGTATCAGGATGAGATGGAATCATGTCAATTAATGGCTGACACTGCAGTTGTTGCAGTTTTAAGCTGTGAACCATCTTCACGGTAATTTCGAGTATTATAACCATTGAACTCTGAGCAGTTTTCGTCGAAAATATTATCTCTGAGAAATTGGAAACTATTTTCACTTGCACCCATTACTGACAAGACACCACGAGACAAAACTTTTAAAGACATTGATGATTGATTTTTGAGCTAAATTTGGGAAGCATATATGGCTTTTCAAGTCCTTGGTACCTTAATACATTTGTTTCATAATTTATTTTACATGATATATCCATATCGTTCTTCTTCAAGCGTCTGATTGTGGAAAATTGTCATTTGTAGAAATGTTGTCTGTTTTTGTTTAAGCAACAAGTACTGCCAGTGAATGTGTACTGAGTTTTCCATTTTGAGACGAAATTTCAGTATCAGAGTTGTCTACAATAACCTGAGTCCAACCTGGGTGAATCAATGTCAACTTTGAAAAGGCAAGATAAATTACCTTTTTTGCAACTTCATATGCAGCTGACTGCTTGAAGCGCAAAACCTCATCATATGTACAGGATATCAGAAACTTATTAAGAACATTGACTGCTTCCTTTGAAAGGCGAAAGTCTATGCCTAAACCAATCTGAAGGTTAGTTGCTGTATTACTTAAAGCTGATGTTACCATATTTCCAATAAGTAAAGCTGGAGAAGTTCCATCCAGTTTTGGTGATAATGCTAAGCATAAATTTATTTACGTAGGGCTAGTTTCCTGTAGAACATTCTCATGACTCACTCTTAAGTAATACTTTTCCTTATTTCTCTCTAAACATCATCAAATTTAATTTGTTTTGCAAGTGTACTAATTGCTGCTTGAAGATCATCATCACCATTATCAGGACTCAGTCTTAAAGTCGTCGCTGCTTTGTTTGGAAACGTTATAACATTAGCATACCCAGGCGAAGAGATCACTGAATTGCTTCTTTAGAGATTTTACCAGGTTTGATCGACTTAACTTATCACTATAGATATTACGTAATTCTACTGAATTCCAGACACGTTCTTTATCAGACAATAGTGCGCTTACAGTTTCATTATACACTGTATCTTCCGCATCTGCACACCTACGTTTTGCATATTCTACAGTCTTTGATCTCATTAATTTATTGCAACAATCAAGATATCTTGCATCCTCAGCATGTAAATCACTAATTGCACCAGCTGCATGAAGTCTTAACTTCTGACGTCCAACTGTCATTTTTTGCACAGCATGTTTCAAGAATATTGTTTCTAATTGATGTTCTATTGGATTTTTCTTCTAATAGTCGAAACTGAAATGCTGCTCTCCATCTATTAGGGTGTCTCGTCCTTTTCCAATTCATACTTCTCACCACAGAAAACACAATGTACTTTGAAATGTAATGCTGGAGTTTCAGATCTACGCTCTACCTTAACATTTAAAGTATCTGCTTCACTATCACTCAGTCTGCATTATCTTTTGATCGTTTCACGTGAGTTTAGATGTATATATGGATACACAGCTTCTATGACAATATATCTTATAATCTTTACATTCAGTAATCATCTTCTAAAGTGCGAAATATCTGTTGTCACCATAAACTTTACTACACTTTATAATAGTCTGTATACGCTGAAAGCCAACCACTGAAAGAGTTTCTCTTCGAGTGCTGCATGAAAATTTCCACTCAAAATAACACTTGTCTCCCATTTTCACTTTAAATTTCCACTACACCATCTGTAAAGATAAAAAGAAATTGTAAACATTAAATATTATATATGAATATAGACATACCGTTAAAACAAATTTTCTAGATTGCTATTATTTACATTGATCATAATAACTTAAAATGCCTGAGGGTGACAAGATGACATCATTTATATTCTTATAGCTAGGTAAAAAAGAGAGCAACATTTCCCACTTCAGCAAAATATCGCATTTGGCTGCGGGACTAACGCTCATGTATTTAAAACATGAGAAACATTCAGCCAGACGGAGATAAGCATATTATCTCCTTTAATTCGTATCAAATAGATTTGTTCGAAACAGCAGTTTGGGAGATGAAGTATATTATGTAGCTGTACAGCAAAATAGTTGAGTATTGAGGTTATCGACGGACGCCATCTTGAAGTTTTGGGAGTTGCCCAAGGGTAACAGGATGTCATCAGTCAGTTTCCTCTGAAATAGACCCTAAATAAGAGTTATTAAGAATAAATCATCTTAATATCAAATTTTATTGTACATTATCCAGCCATAAAACACAATATGTTGAGTATTGACGTTATCGCCGGACGCCATCTTGAATTGTGGGAGTTGCCCAAGGATGACAAGATGTCATAAGCCATTTTCCTCTCAAATAGTCCCTAAATAAGAATTAACAACGATAAAAAACTTACACCAAAATTTTGGGTATGGCCCCTTGGCAGCCGGACTACTGTACACATCAGCACTATCCTGATGAATACCATCACCACCACCACTCGCACATGTTTCGAAACCAAAGAAATTGATAGCTTCCTGTGAAATGAATCCGTCATAGTTCGGTAACAACTCACGATAGTAACGCCAGGCCAGTTCTTTACTTTCCACACTTCCGAAGAATCCGTAATACCCCAAATCAAGAATGTCATGGGCAGTTGTACAATATTGTAACACGGCTTCTTCGCCGTTCCAAAAGTAGTATAGATGATGATGCACTAACATATCAGGATCGGTTGCTTCAGCTTGAAATCCTACCATTTTGTATTAGCACAAAGACCCCCAGCACTCAAGAACAGTTTCAGGATCGTCATACCCTTGCATTTCTTGCGTAGCAAGCAAAACATCGATTGGATTTTCCATGACTTGAATTGGACAACAACGTAATATCACGACTAACCGTAAAACAATTGGGACTGGTTTTCCACAATGACGGAGCGGATCTTTCCACTTCACAATATACGTACAAACAGAACTATAACAATGCTCGATGGAGATATGACAGGAGCGCGAACGCGAACGAAAGCTATCATATACACCCTTCCTTTGGGGCACCATGCACAGTGATGTCCTCTAACGATAATTGCAGAAACTAGCTTTCTATGACTAACAGTGTACCCAGATAATTTATATGACTAATTATCACCACACGACATCATAGTACAATCCAGAGTTGCGATGCTATAATGTGGGCCTACGGAACACCTGGCACTACATACCGTGATAACAAGTTTCTACCACAATGGAATTAACCTGTTACGAGGGCCACTATTTATATTTTGAGCCTAACAATGAAAAAACAGTAATGTGTCATTGAAAATTGATTTATTGTTTTTCGAAATACTCTCCTTTATGATCAATACACTTTTGCATTCGTTCGAACCATTTGTCAAAGCATTTTTTCCAATCTTCTTGAGACACCTCCATAATATGGTTTTTGAACGCATCAACGGCTTCTTCCGCCGACGAAAATCGTTGTCCACGCAATTTATTCTTGACATTCGGGAACAAGAAAAAGTCATTGTGTGCCAATTCAGGACTGTACGCGGATGACCCATCAATTTGATTTTTTGAGTGTTCAAATAGTCGGTTGTTAGACGAGATGTGTGACAGCTCGCATTGTCTTGATGAAGAATGATCCGACGGCGCTTGTTTTCCGTATTTGACCAAAGACCTCCGGCAAACAAATTGTTGTGTACCATTCAGAGTTCACCGTTCTACGTTCCTCTAAAGGCATAGTTGCCACATGACCAGTTTTCCCAAAAAAACAGGCGACCATTTGTTTCGATGTGCTTCGAGCGCTAACAACTTTTGTTGGATTTGGTTCATCTTGGAACACCCATACAGTCGACTGCTGTTTACGTTCCGGCTCATATGCATATATCCATGATTCGTCACCTGTTACAATTTTGTATATGTCTTTTGAAGCACCGCCATTGTATTTATTGAGCATTTGTGTGCACCAATCGACCCGAGCTTTTTTTTTGAATTTCTGTCAAATTATGTGGGATCCAACGAGAACAAACCTTTCTCACAGCTAAATGATCATGCAATATTTTATATATGCTGGTGGAACTAATGCCAAGGGTTGCCTCAATCTCACAGTATGTCACATGACGATCTTGCAGTATTAGGTTTTGCACAGCATCAATGTTTTCTTGAATAACGACTGATTTTGGACGACCTTCGCGAATTTCGTCAGTGAGCGAATGGTGGCCACGATTAAAATCGTTATACCAGCGTTTCACAGTTTTCTAAGGATGGGGCTTCATCGTCAAATGTGGAAATCAGTTGATCGATGCACTCTTGTCTGGATAATCCACGTCGAAAATCGTAAAAAATCATCGCACGAAAATGTTCACGAGTTAATTCCATTTTTCTGTTGTCACGCAATCTTCAATTCAACGTAAACAACACAAATAAAGCTATTGACAAAACATTTGAAGTACGTTATGGTGGGAAACGTCAAATGGCGCCTAAATACAATCAGTGTTGCCAAGGCTCAAAATATAAATAGTGGCCCTCGTATAATCAAACTAACAATGACCTGTCAGGTACACCAAACCCAGAACCTAAGGTACCAATAATTATGTACATATGGGGGGCAGCGCCAGACGGTTTTGTCACCTACGAATAGCGTTTTACGATAATGTTACATTCATACAAACAGTGTAAAACAACTTGTTAACAGACAAATTACAAACGATTTTAACAATAACCTGCCATATGACAAGCAAACGTTCGGCAACGCAACAAGGTTCATGCATTTGTACTTTACAATATTTTTCTCCACCAGACAAACAGCAAACCCTAACAATGAATTACCAGTAAACCAGTGTTTCAACAAAACAACACCTTTCCCTTACAACGATCTGTATTTAAAACGAAACATTTCGAACTGCCGTCATGTTGGATTTCAAAATTGTATGTTTTTGGTCTCGGAAATGACGTTAGTGCCCCTTCAAACCCCAACATATAAAATTTCACCAAATTCTGACAATCTTTAACAATTATGACATTCCACGCTACCGCCATGTTGAATTTCAGAGTTCAATAATTTTAGCTTCGGAATTGAACTCATCACCCCTTCAAACCTCCACATATAAAATTTCACGAAATATAATAATTTTTAACGATTATGACATTTTGCGCTGTCGCCGTGTTGGATTTCAGAATTGTATATTTTGGCCTCTGAAATGAACTCAGTGCCCCTTCAAACCACCACATGTAAAATTTCACGAAAATCTGGTGATATTTAAGAATTATGACATTACGCATTGGCGCCATCTTGGATTCAAAGTTCAAAACTTTAGTTTTGGAATATAAACAAACCCAGCACCCCTTCATCCCCCCTCCCATATGCAATTACACGAAAATCAGATTGTTTTACAATGATGATGTTTCGCGCTGCCTCCTTCTTGGATTGCAAATTTCAACATTTTTAGGCTCGGAATCGTAGTCAGCGTCATTTGTAGCTCCCAGGAATGTTGGCGTTAAAGTACCTATGGAATCACGATAATAGTTTTTTATATGAAACTTACCATAAAACTGAAATAGAGTTTGAGAAAGTAAGCAACTGGCTAAACGTAAATTTACTAGTATTAAACGCTGACAAAACAAAGTATATAACATTTTCTCCGGCAATAACTGGACAGCCTGTAAGCAATATGGAAATAAAACTGCATAAATGTGATAAGATCAAAAATTGTAAGAGTCTTGTACGAGAAAAACAAATTAGTTATTTAGGAATAATCATTGATCAACACTTGGGATGGAATCTACACATTCAACGTGCAATAAAACTATTACGGAAACTATCTTATAAATGTGTACAACTTAGAAATATATTGAACATTAAGACACTACGCATAGGTATCATACACTGGTACAAAGCTTACTCCAGTACGGCATAACAAGCTGGGGGGCGGCTAACGAGACGCACTTAAAACCATTAATTCTTCAACACAATACTATATTAAGAATATGTACAAACAAAACGTATGAAACAAGAGTAGAAAATTTGTATAAAGAATTCTCTGTACTTTTTCTACCTAAATTGTACACTCAGCCAATGATAAAATGAGCTGTCTCTTTCAAAAGCCTAAATTACAAAATTAAATGTTTACCTCTGTAAGAAACGTGTTAGGAATAAGCCATTCATCAACAGATAAGTTCCTGTACAAAACAGACTCAATTTTCTTTATCGTAATCTATTTATTTGTTGTTTATTATAATTTTTATAAAACTCACTTGTTGGTCTCTTAAAACAACTAAGTTCTGATAAGAATTATGTGGAAACATGAGTATCCACTCTCCTGTTTTCAAATATTGATTTACTAGTTACACCAGTTTCTACAGTATACTAACTTCTGTGGTCTGAGCCTAAGATACCTAAAAGCAATAAATACATTTTAAGAAAATCGACTAACCTCTACTGACAAGCATTCTCTGTCGTTAAATATATTAAAGAAAGTTATTCTTTCACTATTATTGATCATAAAATAAAGTTAATACAGCGATATCAGCACGTTCGTAATCAGTAGGGATGAAGTGTTACTTATTCTCACTTGCGACGTTAATCTCCTTTTTAAAAATTTTACCAAATTGTAGAATATAGTTTTAGTATGTATAGAATCTAGGGAAATGGTATTAAATGGAAGATTAGATCATAGATACATGAAACACGGAAAATTAAACAAAAGGGCGCTTAATATAATTTTTACTATGTTTACATTAAAACATGAGTTTAGCTCGAAGCTTGTTTTACCATCATGATTCGTAGCCGTGGTCGTATCGTCGGGTTCACTCTCTTTTTCTTTCTTTTTTTCAATAAAACTGACGAAGTTGGTTCGAACCTTACCCACAGACGCTAATTTTATAACTACATGATACTTTTTCTACATAGCTCCGTCATATATGTCGGTGTTACATAGACGTATCAATATTAAATTTTCCTAAAATACGCATAAAGAAGAATATATATATATATAATTCACAGCCATATTCAATCCACTACAGGATGAGGCCTCTCCCGGAGGGAGGAGTTGGTCTACTGCTCCCACGCTGACCAGACGTGTTCGGAGATGAGAGCCGAAGCTCTCAACTGTGATCACCACTGTCTTTTATTCACAGCAGCTCCCCAATTGTCCTCACGATGCTAGATCAACACCGAAATTTTGAGCCCCCACCAGCAATCGAACCCGGCACCGCTCGCACTGAAGTCGAGCGCGCTACCGACTAGGCTTCGGTGCGAGCTGTCCTCGATTGGCGGTGAGGG
>JAGDQP010008141.1:0-64270 GCA_022664845.1 Lepisma saccharinum
GCCTTATTTGAATTTTAATACAGTAGCTACTGTTCCGGTTGAACATCGGTAGGTTAGTATACCTTGGGAATAGGAGAATATACCTTGAATACGCACTATTGTCTTCTATTAACATAAATATTTCAGGCAAAAGAATATTAGTGTATATGTTATACAGGTACACTTACGAAGTAATTTCTCTTTAGAACTTATATTATTAGAAAGCAAATTGCTTTATTCACCAACAGCAGAACTCAAAGTTCATTGTTAATGAGAATCACTCTTTCCCATTCATGGGAGAAGCTGGTGAGTAAATTAGCAACTCAAACATCAGATGTGTGTGAAGGCGCGCTAAAAAAAAGAAAGACGAACACTTTACTTCACGGTCAATCTAGCTGGATCTCATGCTATATAAAAATTTGTCATGAGTTGAGAAATCATGGGACGCAAAACTATTTATGTGCCAGTACAAAAACGTAAATAGTTATGCACTTTTTACGCATGTTGTGCAATACAAAAGAAAATACTACAAGTTTTAGTATGCAAACTGCAGCTTCATATTCATTATTCAAATTGAACTTTCACTGGCAGTAAATATTTGGAAGTTTATACTATTTTGCAACAAATATCACTATTTGGGGAACTTCTGGGGTTGGTTACATACCGGTATATACACATTGAAGTACGCCTTTACAAAATTACCTAGTGATGCCTTTCTGGACAAAAACTTCTGAATTCAGGCAGCGAGGTGCTACCAGGTATCCAGTATTATACGGGATTTTCAGTATATTAAGGTGAGAAATGCTGTCCCGTTTTGACAGCATACGGGATGCCTTCCCCCCCCCCCCTCCCGTATTTAAACATTTGGCTTCTGCCGTGATTAGAACTAAGCATTTACCGATTCTGTGAATTTTAACTTCATTGGCTGGCTGCGTTATATACTTGCATTAACACCACTAAGTCATTTGTGACTTGAATGGTGCTAATATTTTTTTAAGAAACTAAGGGCTTTACATTTGAAAGATAATACTGAAATTTCTTGTCTTGAAGAAATGACTAAATGCTTGGAAATTCACGCAGCTTTGTTCAGCTGTAAATCTGGGTAATCTCTTATGAAGAATTTTCTTCCCATAAGAATGAATTATGTGATGCTGGATGCAATAATAAAAACACTGATGGTAACTCAAAATTGGTGTCTTTTTTCTCTAAGGTTAATTTACAGGCTGTTCCAAATATATTCAAAACAGCCCTGAATTTGTTGAGTGTTTTTTTTTTTCAAAACAAAACAAATTCAGAGATTATAGGGATAGATGTTCAGCAACTGACAAACTCAGAAAATTTAATTTTAATCTTAGTTGTCAGGAATTTCATGACTTCATTAAGGGAGATGCAGTTTTATTGCCATGTGTTAAAAGTAAATATTACGGGTTTTAACGTAAACGAATAAATTTTAAAATAAATAGTGTATGCAAACTTAAATATACACCAGTTCGTTAATTACCATAATTTGTATGCTTAAATTGCAATAATACATTTCAGAGTGTTTTATTGAATTAACTTTCGTGACCTGTCCCGTATTGATATTCTAGAAACCTGGCAACCCGATGTATATTTACAAAGGTAAAAACCGAAGTTTTGAAAATTAAGTGTATTTCTATTTTTTCATAATTTTGTCTTACAAAAACTTGTGCGTCACGTAGAAAAATAACCGGTACTGAAAACACTTGGATTATCTTAAGAAAGCGAAATTACATATACTTCATTTATCAATTGAATTTATGAGCTTTTCACACTACTCGACGAATTTTCGATTGAAAGTTCTCCTACAAAGGGCTCTCAGTTACAAGTACAGGCTATGTTCTTGTAATGTGACTGGTTTGATAATAACGACTGGTGTTTTGCCAGGAAGCTAGCTCAACATCAGAAGGTATCTTGGTAAGCTGAACCGATGGTTATTTGTCATTAGCTTCCGTCGGATTAAGATGACTGGACCCACAGAACAATATAACAAATAGCTAATTTTGAAGAGTAAAGTTAGTTTGAACAGTTTATTTATGGTATTTCCTCGGGCATAATGTCCTACTTTTCCCATGTTACGTGTTATACACAGAAAATCCTAATATGGGGAAAGTACTTTTATTTCCTGTTAATACAAGAGTTGTTTTTAACTAAAATTTCGGCATTCTGAATAACTTGAATTCAAATTCAAATGTATTAAAAGTACTTGTGTACCGAGTTGAGTAAAAAGAGCTCCACATAATTTCATCAGAAAATAAGACAGATAAAATTACAATATACGTCTGTTAGTTACCTAATCCGAAAAAAGTACTGTTCCAAATAATATTGAAAATTGACAGAATCTTTATTTCGGTGGGTTATTTTTATACTCCTTTTTCGCTTTCGAAATAGGTTTTATTATTATTTTCAGTGGGAATTTCCAATATCAATAGCAAATATTTATGCAAGCCACATTACCGTGTTTTGTGCGATTACTTATTTCAGGCGGACTTTAACTTACATCATTATATTCAAACTCTAATCTGGCTCAGGTAGGAAATAAATAACAAACGGAAAAATTATGATGAACTGTACTCAGCGGAATAAGGTTATCGATGTAGAAAGGATCATAAGGTTAGTGACTCATCCATGTAAGTAAAATACAATGACCAAAATTCAAATGAGGGAATAAACCTTATTTTCTTTCCGCATATGCAAATTAATTTAACCTGATTTTACTACGAGAAAACAAAACTACATTATCATTATTGCACTCCTAATTTATCGATTCAATGTAATTAGCAGCAATGAAATTTGTACATGTGTTTATCAGAAGGGAACTTTTCGTGCGTTAATTTGTCGCGAAAATTATTGCCAACAAAGATTGGTATATTAATATTTTGTACATTTTTAACAGTAAAAATATCCCTACATTGCTTACGGAACTTATAAAATGTAAATATCTTTCAAAAGTTGAATGTGGTATATTTATGTATGAGTTAAGTACCTTCTTAACATTTACCATACTTTTTATTATTATTTATCAAGTTTAGATGACTAGTAGGAACTAAGATTACATAACAGGGTTCTGTTTGTTAAAAATGAACTTCACGGTGCTACTGCCCAAATCGATCTATGGCCTCTCAGGTGGATTTCGTTCAAAGAAAGGAGTTACTACATCAGTCCAACGATCCCTTCGTTGCTTTCTTTAGTGGCTATCGAGACCGGAGTCCGCAAATTCTTAATTCAAGTTCTTCCCCATCTGGCTTCACGATACCTGAAGATCCCACAGAATATCGAACATCGGACCCTCCATCAAAAATGAGAGCGCTAAGGCTAAGAGGAATTCAAATATTCTCTTTCCTTATGAACAATTTAACGTTAATTGGTCCATTACAATTACAAATTATTAATCTGATTAAAATTTTAGTTATTTTTATTAATAACATGAACTCGAAATAGTAGTAGTAGTGACCAACTTTATACTTCCTGTACGCGATTATTCTGAAGTACATCGCCGCACAAGGGCTAGAAAACTTAAAACTACAGTAATTAGTAATTTGTCATGGCATTTTGGGAAGTGCAAAGGCAGAATAAGGTAGGCTACCCTTCGTATTGTAGTAAGGTTTTTCAACTTCCAATTAAATTATTGGTCCAAGTAGAAGCAATACGGGAAAGACGGGGAACATATAGAAGCAACCATTGCGACTGTTTCAACCGAATCAAGCATACTACACGTCCAAACATTTCATCAGCAATACAGTGCAAAGGTGATTTGTTAACCATTGAAACGCTATACGTGCAATACCGTAACATTCTCTTTACTCATAACGGCTTTCAAAGCGAATTTGTATGCTTTCTTGCTACCCCAACTTTACAGGTTTTTCATTCGTCTGTCTGGAATAAACTTCGTGGTCACTTTAGTGCAAGTTTTCATTATTGCATGACGTTAGTTCTTAACAAAGTGCCGTCCCTGCATCAAACTTACTAACGAAATCAGACCGTATGAATAATGGATTATAAAAACCTGGTCCAATATAGTGTGTACGTGTTTAGTTCGGAATGCGCCCCAGCTGCCTAAAAACCGTAAATAAATTAAAATGTGTTTAGTTAAACATGTTAAACACACTTCATGCAACTACTTATAGTTGGAGTTATCCTTTATATTAGCTACTTCTGTTGTACGCCGCGCTATTCACCTTAATATGTTGTTACTTTCCGAATTTTGGGTGCGTAGAATGCAGAATGTGATGCAAAATCAAGGTGTAATGTGAGTGCAAGGACACAATGTAACGGCATGTCCTTGCACTCATTACACCTTGGTTTTAGGTCAATTCTGCATTCAAAGCAGGCAAAATTCGGAAAGTAACAATATATTAAAGGTAAATACCACGCCATATAACAGAAATAACTAATACAGAAAATTTGTTATTAATTAGTAGCGTCTACCGCATTCTTCATGGTAGTATCCCACAATAACACTCGTTTGTTTACAGGGGACAAGCACCAATTCAAGCTCCACACATCGATGTGTAGCAATAACTACCTGTAAATAGTAGATAATTTCATGAAAGAGTTGTTCACCTTTGATTAATTGATTTCCTGTGTTTCGACATAAAATGTGTCATTTTGTCCTTCCTTAGTCACGCAATTGTCAAGGTCAAATAAATTAGCATTACGCTCACAAATAAGACCAACTTATTATGTCGGTCGCGTACTTTCGATCTCCTCTCGACAGCACTGTAAATTCCTCCTCACTGAACATCAGCGCACCATTCTTTTCCGAATACAGCATGTCTATATTAAGATTTTCAGAAACTAAACCTTAACTTAACTAGAGCAATTCTAATTTTGGCTAAACATTGCCTCCTACGAAATCCGAGATTGGTTTCAAATTCATGTCCTTATTTGGCAGTGGGTTGTTTTCCTAAAATTACACGTTATAACACAGTGTACAATGCGTTCTGTAAACTTCTAATACTGCACTAATATATCTATATCGTGTTGCTTTCATGTAGTACACATACGAATTGTTATTTCCAAGATAATAGTGATATTTTCTTACCATATGTACGGCCCTCTCCATTTTCCTATCCGTGCATAACTCGCACTCAGGAAACAGTACATTACAAACACATTTGGAAAACAGGTAGCGAAGCTAGAAAAATACTGTCTGCTCTTGAAACTCGTTTCATGTGTACGTATCGTTTGCGTACACGCTAAATTGGGCGTTAAGAAACGGATTTTCCGTGTGTTGTCTAATCGGCGAACCTCTTTGAGCGTCAGTGTTTAGTAACCAAACAGTTGTCTGCTTCGAAGAGAGAACGAGTACCAGACCGCGTGGGGATACTTGGGTGGAGTGTACGCTGTGTGGGGGCTTTTGCGTAGGTGACAATATAAAATAAAAATAAAAAACAAGAAACAAGTTCTTTCTCAACAACAAACCTACCTTGCAAATTAAGAGAACTGGATAGACAAGGGGAGGGATGTGCTGACACACAATTTATTTTCATATACAGGTATAATAATCAATTGAAGCCGAAAGAATTAAAGTACTTGGAAGAGATTCTGTCTTGGAAAAAAAACAGATCATTTACATTATCTCAGATGACATAACAAGGGAAATGAAACAATTCCAAATTTAATTGTAGCTCTCGTAACTTTTCATGAACTGACGCCATCTCTGTGTACGAACCCATTTCTACGATGGTTAGCGCGTTTCTGTCCGCGTGGTCATGGCTTCAATTCCAAGCGAGGTCCATGGAACGGAGTGATTCGGAGCCCACTTGACAAAAACCTGTAGATTTCGTCCACCAAAGCTCGTTTAGGCAGTTTTCAACAATTGACAAACCCATTATCGTGGCTCAATATTGTGTTAGAACCCCATAACCAATTATTCTAGTAGATCCATAGAAGAGGGGTGTTACCCCCTAACTTTATGGATCTAAAAAAAGAACAGAAACCCTGAGAAATTACATTTACATCCCCTTCCCCAAACTGAAAATTCTTGAGAGAAAAAACGACTGTACTTCTTATAGGCTAATTACTTAGTTATCACCAGAGTCAGTATGTGAAAAGATTATGAAAGATCATTTATCTATAAATGTACCGCTCCGTACATAAACCATTCTCAGCATTAATCCTATCTTACCTGGCAAATCTTAATTTGATTAATCTGTCTAGTGATTCTTAACCTATGGATCGCGAGCAATTGATGGATCCAGACTCAGTGTTTCGTGGATCGCTACATATCGGATGGGGCAAGGGGTTCAAGAGACCCAGAAAATTTTATGTACTGTATATAATATAAATACCTAAAAAAAAAAAATATATTATCCATTTTTGTAGTGTTTACTTTCGAGCGACGAGAGATGAGAAGAACGTTTTATCATGGCGAAAAAATCGAATTCGGGTTTTTGATGAATTTAGACGTTCCATGATTTTTTGCCGAGAACACAAAGTTTCGATGTCCGTTATTCAGTCCGAAGGCCTGGCTCTCACATCGTTCAGTGGATAGAAATCAAATTTTAATCTTCTAATTTTGAGGGGACTACGCAGAGGATCTTTTTTCTTTGATTAATTATTTATTATTATCCTTCTACCTCCCAAATAAAGGTAGTTTATTGACAATAAAATAAAAATTTTAGATTTTCTAGAAAACGGTTCGGGACGGAAAGCGAGGGCGTTTAGGACATGAGTCACTCCTGAATCTCTTGACTAAGTACTTCTGGAATATTTCTAATCACTGTTTATGTCCATGAATAATTCTTAAAATACCAAATCACTTATATCTTACAGACAATAACTAGAACTTTTAATGTAATCAATATCTAGATGCATTTACTAAAACAAAGTCCATGTATGGTTCTTATTAGGGAGCTTGTAGTTAATTTACAATTTAAATATTATTATATATTGTAATAAAGTGCAAATTCTATCCTTGTTAAGTTGTTTCTAATTAATGTGTTGTAATGAATCCCATTCACATTATATTACGAACAGAGCAGCAAAATAATCGACTTAACAAAAAGAATGAAATGACTTGCAAGTTTAGTTCCTTTTTCTTTATTTTAAGCTAAACTGAGCATTCAAGTCTTACGTAAGACATACTCACACACACACACACACACACAAACTACTCATCGGTGTCAACAACAAACTACGAACGCATGCAAAACACGTTACATGATAGATTGTCCTCTGTTTAGCTTTTTCTACCTTGATGATCCTGCCTTTCATCCAACTGGTTCAACCACTTCATAACAGCATCCTCTCTCTCTCTCTCTCCACCATTCGACCTGGTCGCGTGCACAAGCACACACCCATCGCTTGTGAAAAGTGGCTGTTCTTGCCAACAGTGGTTCTAACTTTCATAATTATAAAAATCATTTCGATATATTCTTTGTATTGTTACATTTTTGCTTACCAATCGAAAACTTAAGGATATTATCTTTAAGAGTTTCAGATGTCCTTTTTAGATGTGAAAATTATAAGATGTCCTCATAAAACAGTATTTTTTTAATCATTATATTTTAGAAGCATTTTAATTAAGTATTCAAATTAGAATCATCAAATTAGTTATCTAAGTACAGGTCACTTGTTTATATATCACTTCAAATCGCAATTAGAACATTTCTCTACAATTTTTCAAACTAGATAAGCGGTTTTGAAAACTTGGTGGTAGCGGGAAGAGAACCCGAGTCATTTCGATAACCTCGTAAATAAAATGATAACGACAAGTTGTATCAGCCGTAGTTTAGTTGGTAGCGCGTTGGCTTCCCATTCACACGGCCCTGGGTTCGAAATCAGCCGCTGGCCATCCTGGCCTTTTTTTTATAGCATAAGACTTGTAATATCAATACGAATGAATTGTAACGACTAAAACAAAATATTTAGATGATGCCTTTGGTAACCGATATGTTAGTCATTCTGACAAAATCTTTATTTATCTAACAAAATTATTAACAAATGGTTGTCCATTTAAAATGATACGAAAATGGAATCATAAATAAATTCAAACAAAATGGGAGGAAAAAGCTGATAATCCGACTCTGTCTATGGCTGTCATTTTCGCACATTGCAGGTTACCAAGTGAAAAGTAATATTCCCTGTAAATATCGACTGATCAGCTGATGTGGTTCCTTTGTGAGTTGTATCCGAGCCACACGTAACGATCTGGAGTGATCGAGTAGTGTCGAATGATAGACCCCAGAGCAAATATTTAATTTCGATCGTCCACTTCCACTTTAAACCAACATGGATCAAATTTTCAATTTCAGTGTTCTACGTTTGTTATCGTTGTGCAATTCGGTTTTTTGTTTGTCTTAGTTCTTGCAATAATAATAGAATTAATTAAGACATAAATAAAAAAAACTGTCTGCACAGCGATAACAAACGTAAAATATGCTAGAACAGAAAATGTTGTCCATATTGGATTAGAGTTGGACTGGAAGTGAATGATCGAGGTTAAATATTGGGTGTATCATATACCTTTTGCCACTAGCCGATCACTCCAACGTCGTTACGTAGATTTCGATGATAAACACTGTGCACTTCTTGTATTCATTAGGCCTATTATTTCTTAATCAGAAAGGAGAATTTCGGAAAAAATGAATACAGTAATTTAGTGTATTATTTTTTGATAGTGCATATACAAATTATATATATATTTATATATTTTAGACAAAAAAAAATCTTTAAACACTTTAAAAGAATAATATTTTTTTTAAATTAATTTCCTGTTTTGTCTTCTTTTTTTTTTTTTTTTTTTTTTTCAACGTTCTCTTTACCCTTCAAAGTTTTAAGTGGAAATTTCCAAGCGTGAAACAAGAAGAGAATTTGAAGAGTTGTTAACATGAAATACTGTATAAATAGCAACCGATTCCTTCTTAGAGAAGTGGAAGAGAGCAATGGATCACTAAAACTCCGAGAAGGGAACGTGCGTATGATGACTTTCGTCATCCAAATCTCGCTTCAGTGAAAACTAGGAAGTGTCTGGGAAAAAAAGTATTCCTCTCCTTTCTTTCACCAGGCATAGGTCTTAAAACGGAAACAACTGCCTCGCAGAGTTTTTTTTTATATATATATATAAGCCATCGAGGTAGCATGCAGCGAAGGGTGTCCGCCCGGAAAATTGGAATATTTTAGTACACCAAGAAACAGAGGAATATTACACAGGATGTTTCAAATATGCACGTCAGAATTTCATGAGGAATTCCATAATCTTTTGGGTAAAACTTAATTGTGTCTATTTTTGTCAATATTTGGAAGTTTCGGAGCTACGCGCCCAAAGTTAGCCCGGTTAGCGTAGCAATGCTCGCGTGCTTGTGCAAAGGATTTTAAGTCCAAAAACACTTTTTTTTGGGAAAATGGAATTGAAAGTTCAATTGATATTGTGATTTCTTAAGATACCTCAGAATACACAAATGCATAATTTCGGTACAATTTTGAATTTTGACTTAGCCACCGATACACACTTGTAGAGAATGTTGTTCCCTTTCCAGTGATACTTAAAACTCAAAAATTGAGTTTTCTACAAGCACCCGAGAATTGATAGTCGAAACTGTACCCAAGAATATACGTATTTGAGCGAATATATCCGAAAGACCACAGCCTACAATCCATATTGGAAAGAAGTTTATGGTTAAGGAGTGTAGCTGTCAAGATATTCTTACCACTAACTGTCAGCCGTGTCTACCGCCCATTAACCAATCACAAACAACTGCTGTAGTAAGGAATTATCCCTAGGCTTCATTTTTTGAGGTGAAACGCAACCTAACAGTTAACATGCACCAGGATAGGGCGATTGTTTTTCTTTTATATATACACAAAACTAGAAAGTTAGAAATGCCACTGATGTATAATCATCATCATCATCATATTCAGCCGTTTTCTATTCACTGCTGGATGAAGGCCTCCCCCTTTTCTTTCCACATATCTCGGTCTGCTGCTATCCTCATCCATGTAGCTCCTAAAAAAACGCTTGATTTCATCTACCCACCTTACATTTGGACGTCGTCTCGGTCGTTTCTTTTCTCTCGGAGTCCACTGTAGTACATTTGTCGTCCACCTTCCATCTGGTACAATTCTGACAAGTGAGTGCACTTTTACAAGAAAAGTGTAATCTTTTTATATGCACGTAATTTCAGAATTATTAGGCTTAGTTTGTAGTAGCACTTTTGATCAAATGTTTGGTGAACTTATAGTTAACTGCGCTATGCCATTACATGTGTTCATATCAACTTAAATATGGAAGGTCACACAAGACGTCATGTTCTTCTGTTGCCAAATTTAACAGTTATTTTCACAAATTAAGTAGCAACAGTAAGCACAAACTCATAAGCGTTGCTCTAATATTTATTGGGTACAAGCTTGATATGCTTTAATTATGAAATATTGCTGTGTATTTTTTGAAATGTCCTATATACAGGGAGCAAGGTCAGACTGTTGTACCCTTGCAATATTGTGACGTTTCATACCATTTTTTTTTTTTCGGGATTTTTTGTATATTTTTAACTCATCGCCTAGCCTTCAAAGTTTCCTTTTGTTCAATAAACGAAAGAACTGCGTTACTGTTCGTTGCAAGTTATTCTCATTTTGCAATGTTTTCCTGAAAAGTGATTTTGCATGCTGCAAAAGATACAGTGGTATGTTGGTGCAAGATCTGGCAGAATGCCGGATTGTGGAGTTTCTCCCAACCACATTTCTCGATCTTAGCACAGGTCCTTCTTGCCGTGTGGGGGCGTGCATTATCATCATGGATGTGCACACCCTTGCGATTAACCAGACCAGGACGTTTCTCCAACAATGCAGTCCGTAGGCGTTCAAGATGCTAACCGTATAATCTACATTGATGGTCTGGTTACGTGGCAAGAGCTCAAAATGCATTATCCCACCTATATCCCATCAAACATTCAATATAACTTTGCAGGGGTGGAAATCCTGTTTTGGCACAGTTCCTGCGGTCACCTTTAGGTACGCACTGCCGTTTGCGTATAATGTTACGGTAAAGAACCCACTTTTCATCCCCTGTTACCATTCTGTCCAGAAATAGCTTACGTCTGTGACGGGTGAGCAGGGAACTGAAGATGTCTGCTCGAAGGGCATCGATGTCCAGCTGCACGGATCTGTCTTCTCGTGGTTTATCGGTGAGGCTGGTGTCCCCAGACAGAAACCTCTGGTACTTTCGCACATCCACCGCACCCTGACCAATGACCATATACGGCATTGTTGTTGCTACAACTGAACTCATGGCACGAAAGATCGTCTTGTTTCCCTTAAAGGAAGGAGTTATTTCAGCACGTAACTCTTTATCGAATCTGGATTGATCTGCATTCATTATTTGATCTGGAGACAATTTGTGCTCTTGAATGAAATCCTTAACTTCATCAACAAATTTTGTGGCTTTCTGTTGTACATCAGAATCATCAACAGCAAACAACTTGCTCACTTTATGTGTTACCTTACGAGATACTATACTGTTTTATTTTTCCCCTCTTAAAAGCTTTGACCCAACTTTGGGACGCTTTAAACAATAAGGTGTTGTTCGGGTCAAGTTATTGCTTAATATTTAGTGGCCATATTCGTATCATTCTGTCGTGGATAATGGCGTGTTGTTGTCTCATTGCGATGAAATGATCACGCACTTCTTTATTCATTCTTTCTTGCAAGGATTTATTGTATTTGCAAGGAGTTTTGAGCCTCTTCTCAAATTTTTGCTAGACCTTTTTATTTTTAATCTTTCTTTTGTGTGCCATAACAGTAGTGAATTTTACACGAGGTGGCATGTCTATGGATAAGCCTGGAAGACATAACTAGAGAGGAACATGTCCTCTTGGCTGTTTTGTCCAGATTTTGTATGCATCGGCCAAGTACTCTTCAGAGAATTTTGTCGTCCCCTTTTTTGGTGGTAATGGAACATACGAAGAACTACTGCTATCGTGACAATCCATTAATGGTTGACTTCGATCTCGAGGTGATTCTGTTCCTGATTGTAACGTTGGATCATCGCCGAGATCCCTATCTATTTCCTCATCATCACTGCCCTCCTCGTCTACCATAAGTGTGGTAAAATCTTGAACTACAACCTCTTCTTCAAACAGCTGCTTTAATCTGTTAGAACACTATACGTTCTTCCCTTGTTGGCGTTTCGTCCGAAATGCCGGAGAAATCCACTAACAACTTAGAGACCACAGCTTGTCTCATTTTGCATAACAAAATAACCACTCCCACGTACGTTTAGTTATACACTACGCACGTAACCTTTTCCCTCGTGTCTTCTCTTTCTTCAATAAACAATAATCAGCATACACTACTGCTCTCTACGCCCTTTCTACGTAAACACACCCTTCCAACCCGTTATAAGTATGTTGAATTGCACGACATGTCTTGTCTTCTTTTCTAAAGCACAATTTTCTTTCTGTTCTTCAAATATCAGCAACGACACAAAAAGGAAGAAAAAACGCCAAACATGTACGTAACCATTCGCACTCGCGACTAGTATACAACTAAGAGATCCGGTTTACTTTACTATTCCCACATACACGCTCTTCTTATCTGCTAGAGCCAACAGTACCTCATAGTATGTCAGATTGTGCCGCAGGTTTTTCCTTTTTCAAAAACAATCACCTTGGTTTTGTTCAAACATAAGCGAAAACCAACACGTGTGGTATAGTGGTATTCATGTAGTTTTTCTAATAGGGGCACCACTGCTTGTTAGACAAGTTGTGTTCTTCTATGTTGTTGTTGTTATACTATTAATACTACATTTGTATTTAGTCTGTTACGCATTTCATGCATCATTTTCTACAACTGCGTCGAGATATCAATTAATTAGGTTGGCCATGGTCAGCACATGTATCTCCGAAAGTATACAGCACTTCACCGCCTGACTCTGCTATTTGGTTCTTTCCTACGATTTAAGTTTACAATGTATATTAACTGATATATAGTTCTATTTACAGTAAATTTATTGTTATAAGTTGGCAACACTGCTTCACAGGTGGCTACATTATTCATGGTTTTCGTTTTGGAGGAATTTATTTGTCAAGAAGATGAATATCAGAAGCCCAAATGCGATGTCACCGGTTGACAATGTTGCCAACCTATTATAAAGTTGAAATATTTCAAATAGCACTACGTCGGTTTATTGCATATTTCGTACCCTTTAGTAATGACACAACATATTGAAGCACAGGCCGAAGTGTTGCAAACTGTAGAATATATCCAAGATTCAACCATGACAATGTCGGTTCTCCACATTGAACTTGATATAGTGTCCATAGTTTGCAATACTGCGCCGCCAGGGTTTGCTATATTTTTCTTTCTTACTAGTACTTTTAAATTTTGTATTAATTAATATATAGATTACAAGAAAATAAATTTTATTGTGAGTTGGCAACACTGCTTCACGGATGGCAACGTTGTTTCTGTATTTTGTTACTACTTTATGTCATTATTAAGTTCCTAAAGTTTCATTGCGATTGCTCTAACCATTTTTTCAAGATATTCAATTTCAAGTTGCATACTGCGCATTATATGGTATTTTTAACGTTTCAAGTTCCAGGACCCCTAGCTCCTCTCCCTATGGTCCATAGCACCTTAAAATTTGGTGATTTACATATCTCATCATGTTCTATCAGATGCGCTATGTCTTCAACGTATTTGTGCGACAACCACCATGGCCCTTCCTTGTAAGGTTTCCTTAAGCAAGAATTACTTCCATATCGATAATGAAGAAGAAATACAACATAAATTAAACCCTGGATATTGTATAATTACAAATATTTTATGGTATAATCGAGTTGCCCAGTTCTCAGTGTGGCCAATTTTACTGCCCCCAACCTTAGTTTAAACATCATTCACCAAAATAGAAGAAACTTTTGGGTGTCCTCGACCTCAAGCACCCCAGTTGTCAGTGTTGCCAGCCTATTTTGAAATTCAACTTATAGAAATGCCTTTATTAACACAAATCTACACTTGTGCATTGATTTACACCAAATTTGACATGCATGTTCATTAGGTACTGGCACAGGTCACACAGGCACCGTAGTTTCTCAGAGTTGCCAAACTATTTTTAAAATTTTAGTTTTCATATTTGTTACCGTTGGACGTATCCGCATTTATTTACAAAAATTTGACATGTGCACTAGGTATTGGGACAGTTCATGTGGATACTCCCGGCGCCGCAATTACTAGTATTGTAAATCCATTTCGGAATAAAAAATAATTGCTTCCATATCTTGAACTTATCAGAACCAAATTTTGTATTTACGTACTGGGACGCGTCATAGGGGTACTTCAGGTCCCATAGTTGACAGTGTTGTCAGTCAATTTTAAAAATTAAAAATATTTACTACTTCGATAAAGTTCAACGTATCCGCACCAAACTATCGTATATGTATCGTATACATATACGACACAATCGAAAGATACTGTGGTTGTTCCCTGTACCCAAGCACCCAGTACCCCATTCTAAAATTCAATTTTTCAAGAGCCTCCATATTGTTACGTGCCTATAATAACTATTACTATACTTCAAAAAGCGCGGGGAGCTGCGTACGAAGCTACGTTATACTATTAGTACTATTACGTCGTATTATTTGAAATAATACTCCTCAAAGCCCTATTGCAACAGTCTCATTAGAATAAACACATGTAGTTGTTTGTTTACAAGAGTATTCAGTATGGATTTATACAACTTTTTTTAATTTTCATATAACATATTTTTGTTACACTGTTCGTATCTGCATATATTTTCCCAGTATGGGGTGAGGCTTGGAGCTCGAGCATTAGGCAGCATGCATTTTTGAAAGGGGCTCTTTTATTACATTTGCGGCATTGGATCATTCTACCTACTCTCTCGTCTCTATCACAATCCGTCTTTGCACTCCCTGTGAATACTTTCTTATTTCTTTTTCCATTTCAAGGTCATTACTATCCGGTCTAGACACTTTTTGCACATCTCATGCCAACGGACGCAAAAACTGCAAATGAGAAAACTATTTTCGAACGTATCGCACCATTCTCTGAGCTCTACAAGCTGATCCGCAGCTTGAGTCTCATAATCTCATGTAACGGACTGAGGACCGACCGTCCTTATACAATGCCTGATACACAACTATCTTCGACGCAGGGACCCTCCGTACGCCCTGGTAGCGAGTTTACGTTGCTGTGGGACCTAACTTGAAGGCTTTCGTGTAGGAGATATCTCTGAACACCTCATCCAAACATTTACCTAGTGAGAGATTCTCAGCAATAGAGTCCGTTGGCAATACGACCTCCACCAAGCCGGAGCGAAGGAGTGCAATCCCTCCACCAAATGAAATACCGAAGTGGGGGTTGTCGGAAATACAATCTCTATCAAGCTCGTAGGAATTTCTCCACCAAATATTCACTGAACGGAACACTCAGCTTCAGGCTTCCAGAAACAGGGTACTTTATTGGTTTTGGGCATCAATTTAGCCACTTCAACCAAAATTCTGAAGTTACAACCCCTGCTGTCGTATACATATGACAGCAGTTCACGAGTTGCTGCAAGGGGTGTAATTTTATATATCTATAACACATAAATATATTACATACACACATTTTTATATGAACATACTTCACTTATAATGTGGGACAATGGTTCCAACTGTGTTTTCAGTTGCCACTCAACATCACTAAAGAATACATTCTTATCAACTGGTAGACTGACAGCACCATCTCCCGGGCTTTATATTGCCAAACTGCTATACAGGCTGGGCTGACCGGCTTCCTCCGCAATGTTCTGCTAACATGCAGGAAAGCTCATAGCTCCAAGCTTCATCCTCATGGAACGCAAGTAGATTCTTCTTGCATAGAACGGACAGGGCATCAGCATATTTCCCCCGTTACAGTGTCACTGGTTCTTGTCTTCATTTCCTTACATCCATTACCCACTTTTAACAACTGATATATAAAGATCAGCCCTCCATAAACAATGCCCTCTTCCTTCAGAGACTTACGCACTAAATATGTGAGTACGGGGGAACCTATTTTCTCAAAATCAACATTAAAACGACTCGTTCCTTGACCAAGCCTTTAGTCGGCGCTTTCCATCTCTTTCTTGATTGGCTTCAACAGCTCCATCGCTTCTTGACCTGGTTTCAACTTTTCTTCCAGTGACTCCCTAATATTTTACATATCTCTCAAACGGTTGGTTGTCCACGATTATCTGTCCAAGGCTTGATATCTCCTGAGTTCTCTTCAACTTCGTCCACTATTATGCTAAAAACTTCTAAGAGTATCTCGATATTACTCTTCGTGATGTTATCGCATGTCGTTATTATTCCATTGTTTTCGTACACGCCGACCCGTCGCGCAGAAAAGCTTAGTAGTTTTCTGGTGGATTGATTCCAATCGGACTAGGTAACCGACTATCCCGTCTATTTCCAGTATTATTCCTAGAATATTGATTTAAATCGTAGTAGTGATGCAATTGCCATTGTTCCCCGAATCTTACTTTTCCTCTTCTTCCGTTCCATCTCCCATGTTGGTATCTTCCTCTCATGTTTCTTTTATCACTGGCATCCTCGTTGTTATACCATCTGGCTCTTTCTTCATCTTTCTCTTTTCGTTGAACGGCAGATCTCTTTTCTTGTTTTATATGTTCCCCCGAACTCCTGGATTTATGGTATCGAAAAGCTCCTTTGTCCCTCGGGATGAACTGGTTCTATTGGAAGGGCACTGAGTACCCACCGGGTCTTTCCTCATTCTCTGAGTACACACTCTTACAAGAGCTAGTTTTTATCTCTTTTTTCACTGTGACTTCGTTAACGCTGTTGAGGCCTCTATTTTCGATTCCTATTGTCCTTTTATCCCGCAAATGTGTCTGATTGCTTCTTCCTGACCTTACGTGAGTAATTTTCTCTAGTTGTTCCTTTAACTGGTCCACGTCTCGTTTAACCTGAACTAGTTGAGCAGTTTGTTCACTCATCGAAATTCGCACCGCCATGATCTCATTATCGAATATTTGCACCCTATTCTGAGATACTTCCATCTTCTGTGTCAGATATTCAGCTACCACTTTATGTTCCGTCTTGACATCACTGATTTCTTCCAGCAGTTCTTTGGTTCTCTCATCCACTTGGCCCCTGATTTCCTCCAAGTCCGTCTGGGATTACTTGAGTTATCTCTTCCTTTATAACCTCTTGTTTCTGTTCGACCATTCTACTGAGACTATCTTGTCAGTCAAGTGCTGTTTTGTTATTTATTTCAGGTTTTCTTCCAACCCTTCCATCCATTAATTGCAGTCCGTTCTTAATAACTGGCATAGGGCTCCTTTATTGTGTCCCGGGACTTTTCCCCACTGAGGTGCTCCTTCAAGACGAGAAGACATAATGTTGAAACAATCCTAAAAATGAGCAGCCCATAATACAGTGTAGAAGCTGTGACAAGTGGAGTCATATAAATTCTGTTAATGTTCCGTACGATACTTGGTTGGAACAGAGCAAACTCGAAGAGGAGACGGCGGACCACGAACAATTATGGGAGTCCAGGAATTGTGAGAATAAGCACAGAGTAGCCAGTGCAAGCGAGACCCATTCCACCGTAACAATGTCCGTACCAGAGATTATGAAGCAACTGAACAAGTGGATCTCCAACTCGAATAAGCAAATGAACGAGCAGATCTCCGAGCAACTGAGCGAGTAGATCTCCAACTCGAATAAGCAAATGAACGAGCAGATCTCCAAGCAGCTGAGCGAGTTGATCTCCAATTCTAATAAGCAAGTGAACGATTTGAATATACAAACGAGTGAGCAGATTCCAATCTGAGCAAAAGGATGGACGAACGACTGAGTCAAACTAATGAGAGAATATCATCCTACCAACAGCAATGCGACCCAACGACAGTTAGAATCAATTAGAAAGGAAGCGGCGACTGCAGATCAATTTGAAAATTTCAAAGTGGATACAAGAAACCATAAAAAATATGGTAGCCATGTACCAAGCAAGTGTTCAGAAGGTGGAAGAATCCATGGAATCGCCCAACGCGAAAACGATAAAAAGCAAATTTTAGGCGAAATACAACAGGGTCAAGAAGACCTGAGAGAAGAAATTGCACACACCCATGTAATAGTGATGAATGCGGGAGCGGCCGGAATTCTGGGAAAAGTGGAAGAAAGGCTGGGTGAGACAATGAACGACCAAATGGGTAGAGAAAGGATGACTCTCAATAGAGTGAAAGGAATGTCAGGCCAATTAGACACCCTGGTAAAGCGAGTGGAATGTTATAAAGATGGCTATGAGTCCCTTCTTCGATGGGAAGGTACTGTCAAACCACCTTAGAAATTGAGTTCACACGTCACAAAGATGAAATACCCCATTAGTAAGATGGAAGCCAGTATGAATACATGTTTGCAGATGGATGATAGCGAAATGAGTGACAGCACCCTAAGCGATGCGTGCCGACTGGGACCGTCGCGGCGAGTGCGGAAAAACGAAAAGGGAAATCCACACAGAAACAAGAAGGCACGATCACGACGAAGCACTGAGGAACGTGCAAAGGAAAAGGTGTAAAGGCCACTGGTTCAGATCAAAAGGGAACCTTCTAGTGGAACGGAAAGCGGATATTCAGAGAGTATACGACATACAAGTACTTCGTTATCTAGATCTAACTCGTTTCCTCGTGAAAGGAGAAATTGAAATCGAGTGAGAAAAGTTAATGGATCACGTGAGGTTCAGGAGCTTTCAAGACATGGAGACAAAAAATCGAATGCGGGAATTAAAGAATAGAAAGTTAATGAGAATTAGACTTACAAATTAAAGTTGTTTACCAGATTCCCAACCGACAGAGGAGAAATGACTGCGAGTGAGAAGCAGCTCTTATGGGTGGGTCCGGAAATTAACTTCTGAGTATTGTGGCATTCGTCTTACGTGACACACCATCATCGTGGTATCAGTCAAACGTTCATAAATTCAGTACATACAAGGACATTAGGGAAGCGTTCCTCCAATATTACAAATCCGATAGCACACACAACTCAGTTGGTTAGAAACCATCCCATTTAATCCCAAAGTGCATAGAAGTGTGGAGAAGTTCGTCACGGAGCACTATGTTAAAATAAACGAACTAGATCCGATAAGTACAGAAACACATATTTGCAACGTAACTGTTCTTTTACTTCCTGTCAGTTACCAAAGACAGTTCACATCAGCACGGGCACTGAATCACAGCAATATGCTAGAAAAAATTGCAAATTATAACTTATATATAATACGAACAAATCCCGTCGAGGCGCACCTAGTGGTCCTTCACAGAAACAAAGACTTGGTGACAATTACCATTTGGGAACGAATAAAGTGTATGAAGTAGAAGTTAGTTCGGAAGAAAAGAAGGATGATACGGCTCAATTAGTGTGATAGGCACAGAACATCATCCAGAAGGGGTCCAGATGGAATTAAGGCAATAAAAGAGACGGGAGAAGACCATACCGGAGGCGATGACACCCTGTGAGAGGACGAGGTCGAGACATCCACGATGTAGAACAAAGAATATATGATGACGGAAGATCTCCTCCTGGGACGGAGATGAATCAAAATGAGAATCAAGGAACGGCGGAGACATGGAACGAGGAAGAAAGCAGACATCCTCCAAGTTATCCTGACCAGGTCCCACCAAAAAACTAGAAGAGCCTCAGTTGCTAAAAGTGGAAGAAATTAGAGAAATTTTAGAGCATCCGACCCATACCGATGAGGACTTACTTATCGGACCACGACATGAAAAGGTTAATCTACCATGTAAGGCTTGAAACGTATATGTTTGAAAAATGGGGACATAACCTGAAAGAAGACCATTAATTTCTGCAAGAGGCAACCAAGATGGAGAGAAGGAAGCAAATTATGAAGTAGCTACAGAAGCATTTGTTGAAGTCAGGAGTATGCCACCCTTCTTGAGAGATGATGAGACACAAGGACGAGTTGTGCAGCGGGTGACAGATTGAACTAGCCAGTGTGAGTGCGAAGCCGAAGATAGCGCGCCAGTCGAATGTGACACCAATCAAAGGGTGAGCTACTAAGACAACCAGTTGCTGCGAAAACTGGACATGGATCTGTTTGATGAAAGTGAGATGTACGAAGAAATCCGGAGGCAGACGACCAGCGAAGATGAAGTAGCGAGAACAACACAAGCGCAAGTGAGAGGAGCTGAAGAGTTACAAATTCTGTACCACGAACTAACGAGGATAAGTCACCCAGGAAGCCCTAAGGAAGCCGCAAATACGAGTATAAAGAAACATAACTTCCAGAAAAAAATGCCCCACAGAACAAGAGTTAGCAGAAGCAGTTGGTAAAGTGGAATACAGTGTTGATGGTCAGAAAATGCTATTGAATAGTGTGATTGTGTTGAAAGCAGCTGTATTAGGATGCTCGTGACTCTTTTATTCAATCTTAAAAGACCATTATAGCTGTTCAACAGGTTAAATTTCTTTATGGATGTTTACAGTTATGCTCATCTAGGCCATTAGTCACTTGTACAGTCCCACTGTATTATGATACAGGACAGGAAACTTGGAGTGAATTTTGCGAAGCTGATTTGCAACAAATCGTTTATATGCAAGTTTTAGTTTTGTATGGGTATATGTTGATCAAGGGGTTATATCGATCAGGAGGGGGAGGAAATAGGCCAATAAAACAGATTTGCGAGATTCATTTTCAGTCTTCACTCTATGGACTGAAGTACCATTGTGGGAAATCTTGCAAGCCACGATGGTATTGACCTGTATTTTCTTCTGATCGAAAAAAACCGACCTACCGTATATATAAAACCACAGTTTGCAGTAATACCAATGGCATGAAAAAGTCCATATTTTCTAAAATTCTTTCAAGATAACTGCAGACTTGAGCTCGCTGCCCCAGAATAGAAGGCAACAGCAATTTCGAACAACTGTTCCCTTCATCCATGGCTTCTAGCATGATTATATCTTACAGTCTCGGTGATAAGTGAAATTGAAGTTGGTTGTAAATGTTAGTGAATGAACATCCTGTTGGATAATTCTATGTTAAAAACGTGATCATATGTATATTATGTTAAATAAAATACGAATATGTTTTTGTATGTTAATTTTGTTCACACATATTTCTAGAAAAAGAGGTATTAATGCTAAATCCCTCTAAAAGTTAACTAGTACGTCTGCTGTACGCAATTGTTAATAACTTTTAGTGATCCATGTAAATGAATAATATAGTTATAAAAAATTAATAGTTTATGATTCATCGACATTTTTCATGTAAGTATATTTATTCTTAATTCTAATTTTTCTTGATACGAGGTAAACATGCAATATTGTTGTGCTTCAAATTTCAAAAAGTTGATTCCCAGTCAGAACTCAAACGCGGAACTCTAACTCTGTCTCATGACCTGACATCTGTGACCACTTGGCCACTGCGGTCGTCTATTACCCTACACTGTATTGTTTAAATAGTTAATCATTGCCACCCAGGGTTGCAATGACATTCTCTCTCAGTGATAACAAATAAATAAATAATTCGTTGGCTGTATGCCAGTTCGGATAATACCTCTGACTCCTGCTTGTTATGTAACCATACTTTTTTACAAAAAAATCACTCGGCAAATGGAATCTGTTTGATATATCGACTTGGCGCAAAAAAATAATTGTTACCTGCTGGAAAGTCGTCAAGATCATGCACATTTCGGCCTATATTTACTTCAGAGAATTTCTGGGAGTCCCTTAGTTCCTTTGGGGAATCCCTTGTGCAGCCATTGCACAATTTCGAAATATGCATTTTTGGATAGAGCAGGTTGTAAGTCTTAGAAGGTACCTTGACCCCGCAGTTCTACTTTTATTAGTATTGGAAATATCAAGCTCTAAAGTTCACTTTCCCACGCTTTCGGCAGCCTGTAGCTATGAAACTAAGCGGAATTCGACCAATTACAAAGACGTATTTTCTCTTTATTTTGATAAGAACTTTTCATTCCTAAAGTTTTGACAATGAGTTTTTGTCCACCCTATATATACAGACCTATAGGTTTAGAAAAATGTAAAGCAAAGTTTATTGATAAGTCTTCTCTTACTTACATGTTAATTGAGATGGTGAGATGAAATCATTAACAGTACCAACCTGCCCCAATGTAATAACGTACAACATGCAAGCACAAAAAAGTCAAGCAACGCGAGGAGAGAAAACAATTTTGTTATAAAACTAGCCAAAGAATCATGCTTTTTGAGTGCACAAAAAGTGTATTATTCTCATACTGTACTCTGTATTAAAACAAAACAGAAAGAAAAACTAATTATTTAAAAACTTCTCTTCTATCTGTTCTTATTTCTTCTTCTTCTTCTTCTCTCTCTCTCTCTCTCCCTATCTCTCTCTATCTATCTATCACTTTGTGTGTATGCTTGTCAACATCTGCAGGTATCTTTTCTTTTTTTCTTTTTTTGGTCCTAAAATAAACACCTTTTACTCTAGGAGTAAATTTTTATGAGTTAGAAACACTGATTGAGCTACTTGACCGAAGACGAATCATTGCCAAATATGAACGTTTGGGGGCTGACTTGTAGAATCTTATGTGCACCTATCTCCCAAAGCGCAAGGGTGTGGAAAATTCCTGCACAAATATATTTCCTGCGATCTTTATATATGGATTTAAAGTGTTTTGTGTGTGGGCAACAAGATTCGGCGTGGAAGGAAGAAAAAAAAATCTCCTTATACGTTCTCATTTAATTTCGACAATACTTATCTATTCTATCAGCTGAAAGAAACTTGTCGAGTGATCTTGAACTATTCACTACAGCCCGGAAGAACTTGAGACCTGTTTCACCATTTTATGAGAACGTAAATGTTTAAAATGTTCTGTAGACACTGACAGATCCCTAACAACAAGTTTAGCCTTGTTCGTTCACTCCTCTGTAGCGCTTTTCCTTTGGCCTTAGCCAGTGTACAATTTGTACCGGGGGATGGTTGGGATTTTCCCCTCTCTGCAAAAATCTTCCCAAGCTCTGTTTACAGCTACCTCTAGCCTGGGATATGGACGATCACAAGAAACCGTATAATACATATCTCACTAATTCTTCCCTTTCTCTGGAAATTGCATAAATCGAACACTGGCCTTAGCTTGCGATGTTTCTTCCTTCTAGTCTAGGGGCGCACTAGCAACTTTTTCTGGTTGATTTTTTAATTAAGAAAATGAAACACATATAGTCGCGATCAAAACTAAACGGCCTTAAATCATATAGGAAACATTTGGCGTCACGGTCGTTTTGTTTTGGCTGCAACTATACTTCTATATGAGAACGCGCGCGCACTGACAATTTTAAAATCACCGTGATAAAAAAAAAATAAACATGCTCCATTTCGGAGGTGAATAAACTATCACTTTCAGAAACAAAACACGTGTTTGAACCTCTCCACGTCCACTAGCAACTGCTCAATTCGGTGGCTGCTGCTTGTACTCTCAGAAAGAAGTAATTACATATAATTACACAGTAAGAAGTAATTTATTCATTAGTAGTGTGTTTTGCAACAGAAGTATTGTTGAATTGAAGTAAAAAAAAGACCAGAAAGTAAATAGATAAAATGCGAAAACACGGAAGTGATATTTTGAAATAAGAAATTTATATTTTGTGTTCAAACATATAATTATGGAAGTAGTTTATTAAGTTCAAGAATTGTTATTTTCGGTTACAGCTTACGAATTATATTTTATCATTGTTAAATTGTCTCAAAATTATTTCGTGAAGTAAAACTTTGTCAGCTATGTTAGAGTCTCAAATGGCGGACTCCGGTCGGAATCCAGATCCCAAAGCCTTTTTTCCTGGACCTCCACGGTTTAACCAGAACTGGTATTTATTTATGGTATTTTGACATCATTGGCTCACACCAGGTTTGCTATCATGTTAAGAGTAATATTTTAATGTATTGTATTATATGTATACCAGTGGCTGCCGATAGTTGTCTCTACTGGGTGTTACATTCAGACCCGCCGCCAGCCACAAAGAGTAAGGGAGCCACGAAAATTTTAGTGAAGAGTTCGGGCTTACGAAACATACATAAAATTAAATATTTGTATTGGGGGAAAAAAATACGGGGGGCTCAGCCCTCCTGGCTGCGGGCCTGGACTTTCACTATATGAGAGAGGATTGGGTAGCTAATCAGTCACAATCAACGTATGGTTAAATTATGTAACGTATACACAAAAGAAGAAATGAACAGATTATCAAATAAAGGCTAGTCAATCAGTTACAATTTTGTGAAAATTTAGAAAAATGTCGTAGCTATAATATTGAAGATAGAATTTGAAAGTTTGCCATAATTTTCGTGGCTGCACAGTAAAAAGTGTCTGTGTTAATTCAACACAATGCTGTGTCTCAGCGTGTCTACCACTTTTGTGTTAAATCAACACAACACACGGTGTTGATTTTGGCACTGGAGAAAAAGTTTCAGCTGCAGCAAGCTTTGAACATAGGTTGTTGGGTTAGAAGTCCAGTATCTTACAGTCTGGGCTAAATTGCCAGACTGAAAAACCACTAGATTCAAACACTATAGAAGATAAAAAAAAAATGAACCCCAAACGCAAACAAAGTCACTCTCACGACTTATGCCATGATTTAATCACTTTTCCATTTGTCAGTTTGGGATCTTTATTCCCATTCATTGAGAATATGTTCCATTTCTATGAAAGCAAGCGGAACATTTGATTTGTTGTTACGATGTTATTACGATAAGATAGCTGGTCAAGTGTTTGGCTGTCGCCATCTTGCTTGCTTTCGCAGAAATGAAATTTTCTTAACGAATAGAAATCCTGGTTCCCAATTGACAAATAGAAAGTGATTAAACCATGGGATAAGTCTTGCAAGTAACTTAGTTTGTTTTGGAGTTCAGCAACATATATTTGATAACCTACACTGTTTGAATCTATAGTGCAGTCATTTCATTGACATGCTGTTTAATAAACATGGTTTGCATCTAGTGCTTTTTCTGTCTGACAATTTAGCAAAGACGGTACGACACTCGACTTCTAATCGAGCAACCCATGTTCAAATCTTGCTGCAGTCGTAACTTATTTTTCCCAATACCGAAATCAACACCGTATGTTGTGTTGATTTAACACACAAAAATGGTAGTCACGCGGGACACCGTATTGTGTTGATTTAACACAGCTATTTTTTTTGCTGTGTAGAAAATTTGCATTGGTATTGCTATTATCAGTTTTAGAAGCTTTGAAGATTCACTAAACGTTTTCTCCAAGCTATTTTGAACTATAAACATTAACAAGTCTAACAAGCTGCTGATATTGATCGAAATTCTTCTGCCGAGTAGATTGAAGACAGATCGTGACAGTATTTACGCTTCTGAACAGGAAGTTCATACGAATATTACTAGCTTGGGGTATCCGTTTCTTAATGAGTGAATCTAAAACTGCTGGGGACTACCAGGGAAAGAAGTACACATGCCTTGCGAATTTGCAAAAAAAAATCTTACATTTCTATTTATAGAAGCAGCTTTGATCATAAATAGAGTTACTTGATGAGCGTAACAATGTATAGCATTTGGGACGGGACGATACAATGTCATTTAAAATTATGATTTCGCGATTAAAGTAACATAAGTCGCGCGCAATGACCTCTATCTATAAGTGATACTGGAGACACTTTATCTCGTTTGTCCACTTCCAATCTAAACCAATATGGACCAAATTTTAACTTCTAACTCAGCTTTTTACGTTTGATATCGCTATGCTGCTGCTTTTTTATTTATGTTTTAATTCTCGCAAAAAACGTAATTATTATTTGTAGTATTTTCTATTACATGCAGAGTACGCTGTACTATTATATGAATAACTCAGAAATTAAAGCTTAAATAAAAAACGAGCCGCACAGCGATAACAAGCGTAAAAAGTTGAGTTAGAACTGAAAATTTGGTTCACATTGGATTAGACTAGAAGTGAAAAAACGAGTTAAAATATTTGCTCTGGCGTCTATCTTTCGGCACTAAGGAGTCACTATCGTTACGTAGAGCTCAAGGGTCGCGCATGAGACGTAACATACTGTGGTAACATTGCTATTCAAAGTCAGGCTTTTTTTTCATTGCATACTGACTTTCCAACTAAACTGTAATAGTACTAAACAGCGCAGGACATTTCAGAAATTTAGGTTAACACAATAATGTCCAGTTCTGCGGTCTGTAACGCAGTGGATCGGAGCGCCAATATGGTTTACGGGATTTTTTTATTTATTTACGCCTTTAGATAAAGGACTTGATAAACGCTGGGTCGAAGTGATTAGAAAAATGAAGAAATACATTTATTTTTCCCCATAGCATGCTGCTCAATTCTGCCCCGTGGCTGGTATCTTTAATCTGCACTAGTTGACAACCCTAGTTCTGTTGCGGAAAGACAGGAAGAAAAGAATTTACCAGCGCTCTCACAAGAAAACAAAACGGGCGAATACTCACATACACGCGCTCTCTCTCTCTCTCTCTCTCTCTCTCACACACACACACACACACACACAAAGAGAGAGAGAGAAATCTGGAGTAAATGAAAGACTAGCAGACGACTTCTGCAGCCTACGCGGAGAGACGGAGGTCATGCGCGCCACAAGTGCCATCTCCTAGCCTACTAAAGGAGGGGAGAAAAGAGTAGAAAACCTCGTTCATTGCTTGGTCGATGCAACGCCCCAATCCCTGTGGTAATTGCTATTAGAAAATTCACTCGAACATACAGCAGAGGGAGAGCCTCTATAGTGAGTTGGGCTTTCAAAGAGTTGCGGGGAAATTACAAGATTAAATTGTGAAGTTGTGAAGCATTTTTTCTCTTCCTAAAAGGAAACTGTGGCGGCTCTTTGAACACCGAGGGGTAGAATATTATTACAAATTCAATATTTTAGAGTGATTGAAATAAGAATTAAATAATTTAAGAAAATGATTGATGCGCAATAAGGCAACACTGACAAACACCGTCACTGATATATACCCTTCACTAGTTGCAATTCACGAAATGTAGGGAAGTGTAATGTGAATTCATGCTAATCTACGGCGAATTTACTCTGTAATTTTATTGGAATTGGAATTGTTCCTAAAAATATACGGAGTAACCAATTACTGTTCTGTTTCAATTTATTTATTACCTTTAGGTATCTATTGTTTAAGGCGAAATTGGGTAGAGGGAGGAGTAGGCCGGAGCCTAAGTTGAAGATAACAATTATTGTATGGACGGTAACGGCAATATGGCTTACACACGTCCCGACCTAAGTTGAAGGCACCATCCCGAAATTTGCGTGGTGGGACTGAGGAAAATCCTCAGTCGCGATAGTCGGCTGCTGGTATCCGAATGTGAAGCCAACTGAACTACCAACGTTCTACCAACGTTCTACCAACTGAACTACGGCCACTTGGACTTACTAGTAGTCGACTAAGCATCGATTAAGGCATTTTAATTGCGATATTACCATCAAACACGACCCCAGGAGGAAATAACTGATTAGTCCTGACTGTCCTGGTGCAATATTTAAATGTTACAGCCAATCTCTCTTGAGGTGGTGTGCAGTCAATTCAGAAATAGTATTTTGGTATGGTATGCTATGACGAAGAGCATATAACGAGTTATAAAACCTTTCTATCCTGAAATGATTGAAAAGCTTTTTACCTTCTAACAAAGACCCAGCCCGCGTGGTTCAGGCGGTAATTGTGCGGACTTCGGATTGGTAATGGGCAGGCACGCGAGTTCGAACTCCACGACAGGGTTTCCCTCGCTTTCACTGGGCAAATGCTGGGCACGGTACCTTAAGTAAGATCCTGGCCGATACCTTCTCAATCCTCTACCTACTCTATCCCGACCTGATAAAGATGGCCATAAATAAATGCAAATTCAAAGATGCAAAGAATTTATATCATTACCTCTTTAAAATAGTCTGGCTTGGAAATGGGTGAACCCAATGACTTTTCAATTCGGATTTTTATCCTTCATCTCCTTAGAAGCAGCAGACTACGGTAACCGTGTGATCTCAGGCGTCAGGTCAGCGTCTCCAAGAATCTGGGTTCGGATCCCGGCTGGGATATGGATGTTTGTTGATTTTTAAATACTTCATATCTAATGGAACCGAGACGGGACCTAAAAATTTTAGTGATATTTTAGTGAAGTGATTTTTTATCTCTCAATTTGTTAATCGTCAGTACGCGTCTAGGCTAGTGAGTTGTTATTTAGATTCTAAATTAAAAAGTACGCAGTTTCTAAAACGGTAACTACTACAGTAAAACCTGTACAAATCGGAGTTTTTCTTCAGTGGAAGTTTCTGTTTACCGAAAAAAATGTCGCGTTAGATTTTTAACACAATTACTTGTAATCTAACCCAGTGTTTCTAAAACTTTTAACACTCACGGGCCGGCAAACTTCAGTGAAAAACTTTCAAGGCCCGGTAACATGCGAGTAAGTTAGAGGTTCATTTGACGTTCAAAAGATGACAGCACATCTTCGAATTCTAGCTATTTTGGGAAGAAAATGTATACTTAAATTTCAATTTTGAACTGTCAAAATCTTCGAAAAATGTGTTAAATAACTAAATATATTTGTTTGTTGAGGACTAATACAATAGTTTCACGGAACGGTACCGGTCTGCAGACCGGCGGTTGAAAAAACACTGATCTAACCTATTGACAGCAACCTGTCTAACTTGAATACAAAATAATAATAATATTGCATTTGAATAACGGAAAATGAATTTGTGCTCGTGTATAATCCCACACAGCACACAATGTTGAATCAACGTTTTATAAACGTTGAATTTTGACAACGTTGTATTTGGTGACGTTGAATTATATATTTTATCAACATAATTTAACAAACGTTTAAGGAATAATTAGTATTAAACGTTTATTAAACGTTGAATTAAATTGTGCTTTTAAACTTTCTAAAATGATGGAAAGCACAACGTTGATTAAACGTTGATTGGTTGTGAGTTTTCCTAACCTACAGAAACAATTTCCAGTGATAGTTTTATGCTTAAACTTCATTAGAGGTTATATAATATTTCAGAGACCTCTGGGACTTACGGCTTAGGTAAAATTGTTTCAACTTCTTCCACCGGGAATCAAACCCGGATTGTTGGATTGTCACGTTTAAGGAGAAGTAAAATTTAACTTTCAGGACAAATTTCGTACCTTTCCCCCAAAGTTCCTACTTAATATAACGAATATTTAATTCTGTGAGAAAAAAAGAATAATGTAAGTTTCCCAGACCGAAGCCTAATATTTCAATATTCAGTACGATATGCTTTAATTGAAACTGCAATGTTAGGGTTGATTCCAGGTTAAAATCCTATAATCAAAGGATTTTTCCTGGAATCAACCCTAAAATTGTATCGTACTGAACATTGAAGTACTAGGCTTCGGTCTGGAAAACTTATATTATTCTGTTCATCTTCACAGATTCAAATATTCGTTGTAAGTAGGGATTTTTGGGAAAGGTACCAAATTTGTCCTGAAGGTTGAATTTTGCTTCTCTCTAAACGTTGCGTAAAGTTGATTAAACGTTGAGTAGACGTTTATTCAACGCTTTGTAACGTTGAATCAACGTCAATGCCAAAAATAAGTTATGGAAAGGTCTTTAAAACATTTATTAAACGTTAGATTCAACGTTGAATCAACATTTCTTATAATACTAATCCGATTGTTGTATAAACGTGGAATCAACGTAAATTCAACCACAATTCAACATTTATTAAACATTTAAGAAAAGTTGAATAAATGTTTATTTAACGTGATTGTGCTGTGTGGGATGTTTGTGTATTTTTACATAGAAGGTGTTGGATTGTAACTTTCGAGATAGATAAGGCCTCATCGTTCTGCTCTTACGTCACAGATCGAAGGCAAGTAGTCGTACGTTTAGAGCTTTGTAGTATTTCGTTATTATTAATTCAGTCACAAAGTTATGAACTATACATTTTCAACCAGAATTCGTGAAAGAAATTGTCTTTTTAACTCTCCCTGTAGGCTAATTTTTGAAAACCTGAAAATAAACCACAAAAAAGTGAGTTTTCCAAAATTTTGATACTTTAAATTCCTTATTTATAAGTGCATATAAAGAATGGAAAAGTTATTTTAAACTGGGTAAAATTAAAATATTTCTCTTTGCATTTCCAAAAACCCGAATATAATAAACCCGTTCAAAATATCGTAGTTTCGACATTTTATTTATGATATACTAATATAGGCCTATAGTAAAAATTCAAACAGTTTTTGATCAATTCACTACAGTTCGTACATCGAATTCTAAGAAGCAGACATACTGATGGGGCAGAAAAGAATTATATATATTTTTCTTCCCTCATGATAAGAATGTCAAAGAATGTGTACTTGCAAATTTTATCCAGTCGAACGCAATTGTTTTGGGAGATATCGGTGATATAACGTCTGCCCCATCACAAAGTGCCGTATCTCAAAATTTGGCAGTTTTAAGTTAGGACCGTCAAAATATGGCATTTTGTGTATATCTTCTTGTCTCAGATCGACGTATCTCAGTGATAAGTCGTTCAAAAGTTATTAACAAAAGTAGGTTACAGGAACATTAACAAGTATGTGGTGGTACTTTTCTTTAAATTGCTCTCCTGAAAAGTTTGAAAAATGAGATACCATACTTTGTGATGGGGCCGTCACGTCACGTCAATACGTGACTGTTAATTAATTAAAAGAATAAAAAAGCTGAAGATGTAAAAAGTATCCAGAAAACGCTTACTGGTGTAGTAGATTCTTGTGTGTGGAGAGTTATACAAGAATACAGAAATACCCTCCTTTAAAAATAAAACTTTAAATATATTCCCTTTATTCCCACAATAAGCCATAACAATTATACAGACGCTTAATGATAGGCGGTGACGATTGAAGGTTGTCTCGGTTGTAAGACAGCTGACAGCTCTTGTCAACATGCCCTAGTGCAGTATCGTAACTAAGATTTCGCCCCCCACCCCATCCGCAAGGAACTCTTAAGGCCCCTCTAGCAGAGCCTCCCATATGCAATTTCAGCAAATTCTTGCCGCATGTACTGGATAAGTGAAAAACTTCTACTCATTGTGACATATCACAGAATGGCGGAGTATTGATCGATCTCACAGATGGTGCTGTCAGTGCGTGAATCGCTAGCCACATAATCGGGGGAACATTAGAATAGCCACAGGCGTTCAGACCGGGATAACCTATCGTGTCGGTGAAATGGAGACCGATAAGTACACCGTCAAACACTGCTTACTTTTTGAGTTCGATAAAGGTAGTAATGCGGCATCAGCTTGTTGCAACATTCGACATACGTATGGTGAGGATTTAGTTAGTGATAACACATGTAATCGGTGTTTTGAAAAGTAAGAGACGGTGACAGAAGCTATCAAAATCATCCACGGTTTGGACATCTAGCAGTTTTTTCCGAATAGGATCTCGACGAAGCCATACAAAACAGTCCGAATCTAACCATAGAGGAACACCACGTACACACGACAGCAGTTGATAGACGGCTCGAATCGCTGAATATCATCACAAAGTTCATCGTTGGGTTCCACATCATTTGAGGACAACTTAATGGGACAGGCGCGTCGCGACCAGTGTTTCCTTGCTTTTTCCGGTACAAAAACGACTGATTCTTGACACGCATTGTCACGGATAAGAAGAAGTTGGTTCTGCACTGGAACGTAAAGCGTCGAAGGACTGTGTGTCGCGTTTCTGAACCGTCTTTATCGACGTTGAAACCAGAGCTTCATCTCAAGAAGATGATGCTAAGTGTGTAGTGGACTGTCAAAGGCATAGCTCACTGGGAGGTCCTGGAACCTAAATAAACCATTAATTCCACCAGTCAGTGCCAGATTAAGGTGGGAGATAAACGGGCTGCAGCCCAGGGGCCCCGCCAAAGGTAACAAAAGCTACCTTACTGTTACGACCAAAAGGGACATGTAACAGGGGCCCTAATTGTCAATATTGCAGGGCCCCTAAATATCTTAATTCAGCACTGCACCTTCTACTGTCAATAGTTGGACAGACTGCGAGCAGAATTCTGACTGAAGCCGTCAGGCCTTGTTAATGGCCATCATGATAACACCAGGCCACATGCTGCTGTAATTACCGGTTATAGACTTTGGTTTGTTTGAAGCTGTTCAATTAAATTTATTTGATAAGACAATGAACGTATTTTGTAATGCAAAATTCAAAACATAAAACTGACAATGAACATTTTTGTTGTCAATTTTCCTCTGTAGTAATACTTGGTCTGTCATGGTTATAATTTAACAATGCCCGAAAGCGTTACTAAGAAATATTTTTAATGTTGAAAATTATCAATGAGAGTACTTTCTGGGTTCCTTGATATCAACTTTCCTCGAATAATGAAGAAATCTCTACCATTATAAATGGAAGTACGTCAACCATGATTTTTGTGGAATCCTTATCTTACAGATATACTAAACTGATGGAGAGGACTTCGTCACTTGATGGCTACATAGTCCTCATATCACCAATAATAATAAATGGAAATGGCCGTCCGTTGTGGGTCACCAAAAAGAGATACGAAGAATTCCTCACCGACAACTCGGAACGTCTTCTCATCGCTGTAGCCGGTTGTACTGATGACTGGATCAATGATATTGTACTGAGGGAAATAGCGGGAAGGAGATCATCGCCTTAGAAATAAAGACTGCTACAAGAACCCTCCAAAGTGAGAGGTTTCTTCTCTCGGTTCAATCAGTTGCGTAGGTAAGGGAGGGGATATATCCCCCACCCTTGGCTCCTGCTATGTGAACTTGGAAATATATAATTCCCGCAAGAAAAAGAATTAAGTTTCGTTTGGAAGCATTGTTATTTAAAACTAAATTAATTATAAGGACGGTAACAGTACTATGGCTTACGCCCGTCCCGATATAATTGTTAATTTATTCTACATAGGCAAAGGATCGTATTGTACATTCTGCGTTGTAATTTCACATTAGGTGAATATGGTAAATAACCATTAAGACAACCATCAAAATATACATTCAGAAACTGGAAAAATGTGTAGCAACCATAGTTATAAAGTTGAGCGAGAGTATGTTTGTTTAACAACAACACGTATTGTGAGCTGCTATCATATGGCTGCTATGCTTTGCTCTTTGGCATTCTTTGTTATAATTGTTTTGTTTGTTGAGAAGAAAATGCCGATCTTCTGTGTAGCTTACGGTTGTACTGAGAAACATACGAAAGGAAGTAATGTATCGTTTCACAAAAAAATGATCATTTAATATTATTCCGTGAAAAATATTTTATTATGTAAGACGCTCTTTCGTTCAGATTATGTCTGCTAGAAATGCAAAAGACATCTTTGATTATAATTATTTGATGCGAATGTATTTTATCGTGTTAGATCCATAGTTATGAAACTGTCCTTCAGTGCCAAAGATAAATATCCATAAAAATAAGTATTCTTACATTCAGAAATACTGAATCGTTTTCATTTAGGCCTATTGGAAATAAAGTGGTTATATTCGCGTAGAAAAAAATATATAATTATATCTGTCTATTTAAAATTTAAATAGTTCTAAGCCCGTAATTTGTTGTTGAATTTTATTTACGGTCATTAGGCACCTAAGACTCAGGCCGGGATAGGGGAGGAGAAAGGATTCGGGAAGGTGTCGACCAGGGCCTATGTTGAAGGTGCCATCCCTACATTTGCCTGGTGTACCTGAGCAAAAAATCTGGAAAAACCTCAGTCAGGATGGTCGGCCGCTGGAATCTAACCCATGACCTCCCGAAGGCTACACCAACGCTCAGGCGGCTCAGTAAGTAATGTGCTGTTCAAAGGACTTGTTAAATTATTAAGAACAATGATGATGATGTTGATGGGTGTTCTACCCGATGGCAGGTCTTGACCTGAAGGTACCAGAGCTAGGTGAACCGATGGTGATTTGCCATTGCCTTCCATCGCATGAAGATGACGTCCTAAGGATGGGGTCTACAGTTTAACGTGGGTTCCTAACCACTTCCGTCTCGCCGGGAATCGAACCAGGGACACTTTGAGTACACTATTAAGAATAATTGAAACATAAATCTGACATAAAAACAACAAAACTAGATAAAAAACACTTCTTATTGATCACCCTGGTTGGCAATAGGAATACTCGTGAATTCTATATCCTACCTACAGTCGGACACAATAATAGGCTACTTAATAGATGTGTGTATTGTTTGTGATATAAAGTTAAAACAGAACATTTGAAAAGCTAGAAAAAACAATGTCGTTATTAATAGTTTTAAGACTTTTACCCTAAATTTAAATACATTCCTCTTCATTCTTAAATAACTTTTCTGGTATATTCTAGCTAACCAGGAAGGGCAGTTTTTTTTTATCTCTATAATGTCACTTTCTATAGCTAGTAGAACTTAAATATCAGGTTGAAGCTGTCCAAAAACTAGAGATAATTTTTATACACATTTTCTAATTACATACGTCTTGTTTCAATGATATTTATATGAAAATTGTAGACTGCTAATGTATGTCCGACGACCGGTGCCCTTACCCTATTTTCAATTTTATAATTTTCTTTGTAAATTTATGCAAGTAAACCGTTGGTTGTGTATAATTACAGCATTAGCAATTTGTGTATGTAATATTCATGTCACTTGCGATGTATCCCTAATGTATAATATTTTTAAATGTATCTCTAATGCTTTTTTTTTAATAAGTGATGTTGCTTTAAGTATCAACATTATATTGTTTTATTTAACAAATAAAAACCTGGATTGCACCTTCAACATAGGTCCTGGCCGATACCTTCCCCTTCCTCTATCCCGGCCTGAGCCTTAGATGCCTAGAGACTATAAATAAAATTCAAAATTTAACAAAAAATGTCTTTGAGAGTAAGAATCAAGAATAAATGATTTTTTATATTAAATTATATCTTATATTGATCAATTTAATTAGGAATTGTTTGTATCTTACTTGTTGAACTTTAATGCGAATTCTCAATTGTTTTTCTTCATAAGAAGATCATGCGTGGCACATACAAATGACACAATACCAGGCGGCGGACGGTTCGCTGTTTCGTTCTTGCCAAACAAACAGTGAAACAATTGAATGTTCAACTTGCGCCACGCTAGGAGTTAAAAACCACGTATAACCTAGTGGCGCCAAACCTGCCTCTAGTGGAGGCTTTATAACGCTATGGTAGTAACATATTTCTTTGACAACTGTATCGACAGCGCCGGTCAAAGAAAGACTATTTCAAGGGAGTAATGATAAATATGGTAATTCCTGTTTCTAACAGTTTCGACGAGGGTAGAACGGAGAAAATTTTAAATAGAAAACATTTCGAATCTATGGTTGAAGCAATTATTTTGTACATACAGAAGAAAGAACTTCAACAAACATTAGATATGAATGAAAAATGAAAATTTCACAAAACTGGGAAGGTTTCGTGCTATTCTAACAGGAAAATACAGAGTCATGTAAGATCCAACGTCATCTTTTAGGTCACAGAGATAAAAGATAAGCTCTTGGTAAACTTCATTTTGTATGGGGCATGTTAGTAACTTTTGACTTCAGCCTGTCACGATTATGTGAGCGCAATGCTTGTTAAAATCGACACGAACCCGGACCCTTTAAGACGCTGGCCTAATCCCTCGGTCGGCTATAAGAAGAGAAGAACTTAACCATTAAAATCAAATTATTGAAATCTGAGATCATGTTTCAATTAAGGAATTTGTTCCCTGACTATGTAGATGTTTTCTTATAATATTCAATATGGAAAAGCTTTCCTTTGTTGGTAACTATGCCAATGATGGATATGTAAGATTTCGTTTTAAACAAGTTTGTTCATGTGGCTCAGTAGTAACAGCCTGGCAAATCTTTCCCTAACAGGTGTTGGAAGCAGAGTTGTGAAGTAAGAAGTTCGGTATTTAACGAAAACAATTAATCAAATCTGATAAATTTTGGTGTTAATTAAGAGTTCTTATTTTGATAATAAGATGGTAATAGTCAGTGGTGTACTTCTACAGAGAAAATTTCCCTGGCGCTACTACAGATGCTTATCAGAATAATGGAAACACCTGTAGTTGGCAACACGTCAGATGTATGGGTTGGCAGTGGTGTCGTGGCGACCGCAGCGCCGGACTGCTGGTGGTGGTGTGTTAGGTCGGTCTCCATACTACGTCAGGCGTCGTGGAACAGGAGTGTGCAGTGGCTGCAGCAGACGGAGGTAGTGTAAAATGGGAGACCTCTCAGAGTTTCAAAGAGGGCAAATTGTTGGTGCGCGGTTATGTGGAGTGAGTGTGACGGCAGTGGCTAGTGTGTTAGGTGTGTCGCCAGGGACAGTCTCGAAGGTGATGACGGCCTACACAACACACGGGAAAACCACATCGGGGAAGCGGAACAGTGGGCGGAAGAAAAGCATCAGTGACAGGGCACGCCGGGTATTAAAGCGCATTGTCACGCGGAACCGTCGTGTCACTGCGGCGCAAGTGACGGAGGAACTCAATCAGCACCTCCCCCAACCTGTATCGACAATAACAGTCCGCCGTGAATTACATGACATGAACTTACGGGGTCGTGTTGCACGGGCCAAACCTCTCATCAGGGACCAGAACGCTTTAGCACGCCGCAAATGGTGCCGCGACCATGCAACTTGGACCGTTGACGACTGGAAACGTGTGGTATGGTCGGATGAGTCACCATTCACCCTATTCCAAACCACGGGCCGTGTTTATGTGTGGAGAACGCCCAAAGAAGCGTATGATCTGCAGTGTCTCCGCCCAACTGTGAAACATGGCGGCGGCACGGTGATGCTGTGGGCCGCAATATCATGGTTTTCATTGGGTCCTGTGGTCACACTTCGCGGACGCATCACTGCCAACGATTATGTCGCAATTTTAGGAGACCACTTGCATCCTATGGTCCGGATGTTGTTACCGGACAATGACGCCATATTCCAGGATGATAATGCACCCATTCACACAGCTGGAGTTGTTGCAGCGTGGTTTGAGGAACATCGGGATGAAGTTCAACACCTCCCCTGGCCCGCCCAATCCCCAGATCTCAACATAATTGAACATCTGTGGTCCATCTTGGAAACACGACTCCGGCGACGATTTCCACCTCCATCCTCTCTCACAGAACTGGCCGATGCCCTGCACGAGGAATGGTGTAATATTCCACTTGCTACCATTCACGACCTCTATGCCTCCATCCCACGTCGCATCAAGGCTGTTCTGAAGGCGAAAGGTGGCCCGACACCATATTAATCTGGTAAGTTGCACTTTCGTTCAGGTGTTTCCATTATTCTGATAAGCATCTGTATGTCCTTCATTGTGTAAAGTTCGCTATAAATATACAAATAGATACACAATTCTTTAAAAGTGCCCTGGCTTCGCCAGGGCTGAAACGCACCACTGGCCTAATAGTAGTTTGCTGGAACATTTAAAAAATTCCAGATATAATGTGGCAGTGCCCTGCTGCAATTTAAGTGTGTTGTGCAACTCAATGTGGAATTACTTAAGATAATTCACATTTGACTGATATTGAACTATTTAGGAACAATTGGAACACTTATTTTTATATCCGCTACTGAGAGCACATTTCTGTAGGATTATGAAAAGTGCAAATATATAATTTAGAGCATAAAGAAATTACGTAATGTGAGAAGACGAGTATAAAACTATAATTCATTATTTTAAAGAATTAGCATAATTTGTGTTCGAAGAAATTGTTCAAATGTCTTTATTGAAAATGCCACAAGCTCAGATTGAAGGTATGTAAGGAATTCAATACATTTCCAATTTATTCCCTAATTTTTATCCAATTGGATTGAATAAGTACGTCCCTACCATTAACCGTTGCACAGATTCTTACAAAAGGAACATTTACTTATTAGAAGCTCTGAATAATTCCAAAGATGCTGTTATAACCAAAGAAAATTATCAGAACGAAGACAAAAAAGTTGAAGTAAATTAGAGTACGGAAGAATCTATGAAAATATCTACAAACGTCCATAAAATGAGATCCAATTACAGCATAACACAAGCTCTTTCACGCATGTATCTAAAAATTTCTTAAGTATTCAGGGATTTGGGGGAGGTTCAAAGAGGGTTTTGGACATGAAAACATCAAATACACAGTTAGGCCTAAAATTATGTTAAGTTTACAAAGAAATTGCAATTTGGGGGAGGTCGCATCCTCTCAATTTTCCACCTCGATACGTCACTGAGCTATATGAAAAATTAGTGAGTCTAGAATTTCCAATAGCTAAAAAAAACAATTACAATAAATGATAGTATATAGCAAGTGTTGTCTGAGACTTTATGAATCCTTTTAAAAATGAAGACACTGAACACGAAAATATAGAATTTTAATTTACCTTTGTACATAAAAATATTCTACACTAATTGAGACTTTCGAAAGCGAAACTAATGAAAGTGCTTCAGATTTTGTACAACCCGCACTCACATCTATGTCAGAGATGATACTTTGTGCTCTGAAGAGAATAAATATATCTCAGAAAAATGATAATTTTCATATGTGACTGAGCGAACTTTCAGTTCTAGAAGAGTAACCTGTTATCAAAGTGAGCGCATAAACCTTAGTACATACTTCGTTAAACCGTATCGTAAACACTTCGTTCTTGAGAAAATCCATCCTGAAATGTGGCTAAATTTATATTAGAATTATAACTATACAAAGCAAACTACAAGGCAATAATCTATTCATGTACGTATCTAATATTTCACCGCATAATTGTGGTCTAAAATTACAGAAAGAAGCCCCGAAATATATTTTTAACGGCTGTTGGGTTGGGTTGCATAACATCCAAGGATATGATGTTCTTAATATCCCCTTCTTGAGAAATTCCTATCTAAGCTACTGGGTGCAATGTAGACCTTGGGCGGTGAGGACCTGCTCCACAATAGCACCCTATAGACCATACTACGAAAGGCTAAAATGCGTTTCTCAACTACAGAAGCGTTTTGGCTTGTCTTAGAGAATATTCAATAGAAGAAGGCATCCTTCTAGGCGTCAAAATCCCGTAGGATGCCTGTCATAATTACAGAAATTACAATAATTAAGTGTTTCGAAATCGACTCACTCAAAGCTTTCGATGTTCTTGCCGGATTTCATTGTCTTGAGTCAACCTAAACAGTGATGAACTGTACTTGCGATTATTCACCAGGAAACACTGTGGAGCTCGTATCTGATCCCAGACTGTGCTGGGCTTGAAGCAATCTTTATTCGTGATTTTCTGTGACATATTAATTGGTTCCTGAAAAGAACTTCTTAGTAGGTTTTAATTACGTGAAGAAGGAAGGAAGGACCTAATGGCCTTTAGACGTCGTCTATGGCTCAGACCGAAATAGGGTAATGGAAAGGATGCAGGAAGATGCCATTTACCTAGTGTGACTGAGGAAAAACCTATCAGGATAGTCAGTCGATGGTATCGAACCCAGCACCTTCCTAATGTTCCATTACGTCCTTATCCAGTTCAAGTTCTTCTACAGCTCACTTTTTTGACATTAGTATTTTCACCATTATCATCATCACTAGCGTTCTGCTGAAAGCGGCAGATTCTTAATCCTCTCTGCTAATGTCGATGTTGCACTTTTCTTTTTCCTTAGTATATGATTTCTTTCTTAATACTGTCAATAAAGTGTATTCTTCTTCTACCACTTTTTTCCTTCAACCATAGTTTCACTTGCATAATTTAGCAGTTTCTCAACCGCGGACCTTTGTCCCATTCCGAACCCAGTAACTCTCCGAGCCTACTGTTAATCAAGCGAATATGACTTTATTAAACAGCTTCTGAAAATATTCCATCAACTGAGTCTTTGATCTGTTCAACGCAATTTTGTCGGACCACGACCCCCTAACATTGAAAAACACTACCTTAAAAGACGTAAAGCGGTATAGTTAACGTTATTAGTTCCGAAATGTCCAGTCACTTCTAAATTTTCATTTCGAGTACTGATCAAGTTAAAATTGGATTCAACTTAATTCACCACTTCAGATTGGCTGACGGTAAGATTTAGATTTCAGACACCATTGGATCGTAAAAACATCATTTTGTGTACATTATCATTAGGCACATACAGCTACAAAACTGAGGGTTAGGTATTCTTTCTGGTAAACGACTATGCTCTGTATTTACGTTTACTGCCGTGACTCGCATTCCCTTTCAGATCTCGCACATTGACCCATTGCGTCTTTTGACCCTTTATTCCTTTTGATTTCACTTCAACTTGATAAATTTGTCTGTCCCGAGTTTGGGATTAGAGTTCCTTTAGTGAATATGATTTCTTGATTTGGTACTCCAAGTATTCTTAGGTGTACTCTCATTTGATGATTTGACTCTGTTACTGTACTTTCACTATTTGTGATATTCACTTCTTTGGCACTATTCGTGATACTGTTCTCACTTATTGTCAATTTCCATTACCTCATCCCCCTGTATTTCACTAGTATTAAATACCATACACACATATGTGTTGGTTTTAAAGTTGTGGTTCAAAATCCCTGGAGTTTGGCTGAGTTTCGGTAATGATTCAGTCCACTCCTTATCATCATCTGTCTACGATTATTACTTCAATGTCTTCAAAATCATCTAAGCTATCAACAGGACTATTTGCGATTAAATTTCTCTCTCTCCTAACTCTACAGCAAATTGCTGCACACTCGTCTCTGGCTCAGTATTTTCTCAGTATTATTTGCTCTTCCTTCTCTATGCATTGATGAATCCACATTAAATTCTGATTCTTTACTCGTTTGAGACATTCTAGACCATGCACATCCTTACTTTATCCACTGAATCAACGACCTGAGCCTGAGATGCCTAAAAGCCATCAATAAATTCAAAATTACACTGAATAAATACCCTTTTTACGATACCCCTTAACATTATCAGATAACGTCTTAATCTGGATTTCTATTTCCTTAAATCGTTCTATTGTTGAACTCCAATCTATTGTTTCTTGATGCCCCTGATCTTCACCCCTTTTCTGTAGCTCTTCATAACGTTTCTGTCGCTTTTTCCGACAGATTATCGAAAATTTCAAAAACTCTTCAAAAGTTATCGGTTTATGCGGTTCTCATAACAACTGTCCACTTCTTCTTCACAATATATTACTTTTCTTCCACAGTTCGTCCCCTTAACATCTGGGTGCCATTTAAACATAAAGGCTTCACCTGTTTTTCTTCTTCTTCCTTTACGTTTCTGCGTGAGCTCCAGTCGTTACGAGTGTAGACAAGTAAACAGTACAACAGCTGCAGATCTAAAAAACATCGTTTATACTACTTTGATACCAAAAGAAAGGAAGCTAAATGTATCAAGTTTACACTAAGCTTTTTGTTATACGAAACATGTTCTGAGAAAAAGCGCGGTAACGACGACGCCACTGACGTCATAAGAACCGTGCTAATTAAAAAAATAAGAATACCATACTTGAAATGTAACAAAAGTTGTTAATTAATACAGGAAATAGATTACAAGTTTTTTTTTATTTATTTATGGCCTTAAGGCATCTCATGCTGAGATAGGATGGAGAAGATATTAGAAGGTAGTTGGCCAGGGCCTAGTTTGTAGGTATCATCCCGGAATTTGCCTGTGAGACAGAAAAATTTGGAAAACCCCCAGTCAGGAAGGGTGCTCGCTGGAATCGTTCGTAGGACCTTCCGAAGCTAACGCTCTACCAACTGAGCTACAGCCGCTCGGTAGGATTATGTTATGACAAACCGTATTCTCAAAAGTGGCCTGTAAGGATTAAATAAATGTAGGTATTGGATTTCTTTATGGCATGCATGTATTGAGTCATTTCCAAAAAAACTTGAGATAGCATGGCTCAAAAACGATGGTCGATAAAGAAAGAAAAGCTTCCACGGTCGCTTTCTCCTCCCAATTCCTACCAAGAACAAAGTGACAAAGGCAAGGCAATGAATTTCCAATATGTATGTGGTCTTAAATCATAAATCACTCAAACGGAACAGAATCTCAAACATGTTTCTATTTGACAAAAAAATTTACTCTGAAGTTAAATTAGACACAATCCGCAATTACTCTTCCATGAAATTGTTTTATACATAAACAAGCAAGAAGGCATAAAATATATTTTGCACATGGGTTTCACGAAGATCAAACAATAACACTCAATATGTAATCATCCTAGCATACTTTATTACATTCTTTCTCACACACACAACGCTTCACAAAATATATACACACGTTTTTCTTCCAAAATACATTTTACGCTGCCGAGTCCAATATACTCTGAAGAGAAGTTGGTACCCATGTGCCGTTCTGAAACATAAATATCACACTGCGATCTATATATATTTGGACTTTTCCACAACGATATATCTGCTTCCCTTCTCGCCATCTATTTGGCATTGGAACAAACACAATTCCTCGTTCTTCACATCTCTTTTGTACTAACTCCTTAAACCCTTGGGGTATCTGACTAGCAGTCCTAACAGCTTCTGCCAGCATCTGAAGACAAAACAATTACAACAGGTATAAGACAAGTCAACAATCATTAATACACTTTAAACATATTAGCTTTTAAATATATATAAAATACTGATGGGTGGAGTTCATTCTTTGGGTCGTCTATAGAGAGAGAGAAACATCAAAACGGGTGTATCAACTGTTACTATCGTACCAGACATAATGCCATATTCGACCTGATAGTTACTACACATTACATCTGGCTTCCCTTAGTGGCACAACACAGATGTTGGGATGATATTGTGAAATATAACATCAGATTGTACTCTATACAGTAGAAGAACGTTAAAAAGACGAACTAATGTAAACTTTCAAACAATTTAGCCCACACCTTCTCAATATGCATTTTAGACAATCTCATCTTCACACTAGGTACCGCAACTTAGAATAAATAATTTTAAACGAACAATCTTCCCATTTAAATGTCGTTTCATTTCAACAAAGACCTTGTATATGGAAACTGGTGAAAAATACACTTAAAAATTAGTTACTGCCGTGCCCGGGACTCGAAATTGCATCTTGCAATTACAGGCCAGGTGTTAAACTACTGTAGCTACGGGCAATCTCTGTGTCTTCCCTTCCTCGGCTGAACCAGCTACTGACTGCTAGTGTTTAAGATCAAAGCACTCAATGGAGCTTTTTGTTGAAGAACTTTTTCTTCAAACCGTGCAGCTCAAAATAATTAGTTGTAATTTCCTTTACACTAAGACCTTTGTATAGTAACTGTTCAATAACACATACAAAGCATAGGTAGAACACCGGCGGACAACCGAAAGATTCCGGTTCGAATCCGATCAAGCAGCAACAAATTTTTCTGTGTATTTTTCAACAATTATCTTATGTGTTATATAGAGACGACTTGCAACATAGAATGGGGTGTTTCGTTCTTCTGTCTTGAACTACTTTAAAGTTTTGAGTTACGCTTTACAGGAAACTACCTGTTAGTGTAGATGTTCAATGTTTCAAGATGCAACTTTTTCTATTTTATGCAAAGAAATGACAATATTATAAAATCAGTTGTATCTAATACAAGAAGAAGTGGCATCTAAAATGGATGTCCCAAGAGATAAGTCTCTTTTGTATTACTAGTATTATTATTAAATATAACTTCAGCATTTGTCAATTGCTACTGCAATTTCGTAGTATTTCAGTAGCAATTTCTCTACTTCTACACATACTATACATATATTTTTATTCTTCACATAAAAAGTTAAAAAATACAGTAGTGGCGTTACCTCAAGCCGAGATTCCCTATCTCTCTCTCTTTCTCGCCGAACCTGTTGTTGATTGCATTCAATGTTTGTTAGGTAAGAAACGGATTCAACTGCTCCTGGCTGCTGACTCAGTGGCTGTCCTGGAGTACTTACTGCTCGGTTCATCAAGTCTAGTGCTTTACGAAATTGCTCTGCAAAGAAAAACAACAGTCCGACATTTACATTGAATAGCATTCAATTACTGAAGATTTCACTAACCAAGTAGTTACATCAAATATAAAAGGAAAAGAGTTGGGAGTTACCTAACTCAATCAGCGTTAATATTTACTACTTCTCTGTATTCATTGCAGTCAATGAACTATTACAATTTGAAATAGGGAAAACTATGGAAACAAATTTTGGCAGGTGATTACTCAAACTGAACTATGAAAAAAACACCGTTAACGATGCTAATAGAGCGGATTCCCCACGTACCAATTTCACTGCCAGGGAATTGACACTGCAAAGTAATTCCCTTCTAAGCTGCATCGTTCACACATAATCGAGGCTCAGATACAACCTTTGGGTGCAATTGATCGTGATTTGTTTGGTAAGCCGACAAGTATAACACCATTATTTGTCGATATATTACATAGTTTGTGATGATGCCGTGCTGGGTTCGCTTGTTTCTCTTATTCTAAACCTTTTTTAAAAAACATATGAGCAATCATCACCCAAGGATGGAGACTACTAGGAGAGAATAACTTGGCGTTTGACAGCAAGGCATTTTCAAAAATATATATAAAAGAAAAAAATCACATTAAAATGCCGAAGTTTGATAAGAAACGAAAACCAGACTTTTAAATAAAATAGTTTTATATATATAATATATAAAACATCTATCTATCTAATCCTGTGGTTTTCTTTAAAGAAGAAAAAGAATTCTTTTACAGAAAAAGCACACAATTAGCGTGAAACATGTACACACTATAACTATCTTTGCTTTTCTATGTTATTAAACCGTACTAAAATGTGACACGAAAATGTTTAAACTTTGTATGTATTTATACTCACGAGTAACACACTATTTCAAGTGGACACTCACATCGCTTGATTATTATTGTGAATATCGAAACCTATAACAATGAAGCTCTTTCAACAATGAACAAGAAAGAAAATAAAAATCGGCACGGATAGAACACTTGGATTGGTTATGAACTTTCTTCCCTGAAAGTTAGAACACACTAGGCTTGAATTTGTAGGAGCAGCATTGAAATTTCGTGCAATGATAAAAATACATCAGACATATATAGAGATAGTGCTGCCATCTTTTGTTGGAGAACGTTGCTTTAGAATAACCTTAAGTTTTGCATGCGATTTTTTAGTACTCTGTAAAAGTTGTGTTCTACTTGAAAATCTGTGATATTACAAAGTGTTTCTTTTCAGTGTAAACTTTCCACATTTTTCAAGTCTAGTAGAGACTGGGGTAATTATTTTGTTTCTTACCTTTTACTATTGGCTCTGCCAATAACTTCTCCGACAGCATACTTTTCCATCCCATGTACCAATTGGTAATCTCATCGTAATTTGGTGAATGGTTCAGCCACATTGTGAGTATCTATTATAAAAACGAAACACAAAAGAAAAGTGAAGTAACCATGAAAAAAGTTGTTTACATAATTTTCTAAAAATAACTAAGCAATCACGCTAAAAACATTAAAAAGTATCAATTTAACTTATGTTTATTGAAACTGAAACAATTTCCTAGATTGCCACTTTGTCATTCACCTGCTTCAACGAGGACTGGAAACGAACTTACATTCGCTTAAAAGTCAACATGCTGAAAGATATGGATTGCTTCTTTAGTTTGGACAATAGTAGACTCCTGTACCCGACGCAGGAACGCCGAAAACCCGCGTCCCATAATTTGCTTAAGAGGTGCTAACGCACCCTACAGCTTAGAATTTGCTGTACGTTGGAAACGTTTTTTTTTTAAATACATTTATGAGCCTTACAGGAAGCTATGGCATAAGTCAGTCCTCAGCAAGCACTGTTACGGAGTTAGGAAAAGGAAAGATAACGGTCAGGGCCTTTGTCTAGGTAGAATACCGGCACTAGCCCGCTGACACTGAGGGAAACCTGTCAGAAACAATGCCACTTCACTACGGGAACTGAATTGATATCAAGACATGAATGACTGATAAATATGTCAACGTACTACAGAAAAGTGTAGCAATACTAAGAACCGAAAGATGCTCACTCACTATTCATTCATTTTCTTCGTAATCGATGGGAAAGTTGAGTATTCTTTGTTTTCTGACTAAGTTCTTTTACCATCGATAATTCATATCTGTCTAAATCCCGTCGTTCACAGAAAAGTCTCAAAATATTAAGTGCTTAAATATGCTTACTACAGAAAGTTCATTCATTTGTCTGCAATTCATTGGAAACTTTAAAGCAGTTATTTTCTAATGAAGTTTCTTTCCCACTGATCATTGATATCGGTTTCAATACCTGCACCCTTTCATCTCAAACTGCTGCTACCATGTGTATAATTTCCTCATTACGACTTCCAAAAATTGTTAAATTTACATTCTTTATATATTTTGCTTTTACCGCTCAAAATATCAACTTCAAGGCACGTGTTTCAGAGAAACAAAACTGTGTTTACTGCAACTTGTGGTTCACCAAATATGCTACTGAGCTACGCCTATTATAAATAACAACAAAGGAGATACTTCCAGCTTGTGTTCTCAAACAGCTTTTCCGACCAAACTTAGTATAGAAGTAGAGTACCATCAGGAAACCTTCAGAAAACATTATTAAAAGCGCTTTCGTAAAGAGGGCGCAGTGGCCAAAAATTTGATACAAAATAAGTTCTTACAGTGTGGTCTAAGTCGGAAAACACATCTTTATTTGTAAAAGGCTTGAAATAATGGAAAACAAATATACACATGAATGGACACCGGGTCAATGCACTATCTTTTACAGGGAACGTTTGTCATGGCCGCAATCTTGAATTTTACTCGCTTTTTTAAATGGCAAGGGGGTCATGTAATATATCAATCTGGGTTAGAATTTCACCACAAATACATTGATGAAGTCAGTTTTGCCATAAATGCATTTTTGGGAGATAATGTATGCGAAGTTGATTGGAAAGTCTGGAAATACTCTGTTTTTCTCGAAATGAAGACCCAACGCACAAGTATGAGTATTGGGTACTATCAATTCTCTTATAAAATACTACGTAACATGTGGTTACATACAAATAGCACATTTTAATCTACTGTTTCAAACGTTATGGTACAGGAATATCTGAACTGAAATAGTTTTCAAACTTGGACATACCTACTTTTATTTTATTATTATTCTACGATTGTTCGTAAGAATAATGAAATCACGACGGCTAAGATATGGACAGGCAATGTAGCGTGGATGAAAAAAAACAAACTATTCTATAGTGCTTGGGAAGCCGGAGGGAAAGAGACCGTTGGGGAGACTAAGACGTCATTGGGAGGGCAATATTGGAAGATAGGAGTTCGTATGAAAACTGTCTTGATGTTGTCCAGGATAGAATCCAATGGCGAACGTTTGTTGCTGCGGCGATCAACCTGCGAGGTACGCAAGCCATAGCATTAGTTACTTGTCCTACTATTGTTCGTTCGCGGTTTTCCCAGGACTCTTTTTTCAAGCTACTGATTGACAACATTAATGATATGTCAGGCATATTCTCTGTAGTAGGTACGATGTCAACAAAATGTCAGGATTTCTAGAAAACCGACGATGATAAAATGACACGCGAAAGCGATTAACTATATGATATAACTCAGTATGAGTAACTTGCACTTCAGAAAAGTTTCAATCACTACTCAAATCGTTATTAATTGTCATTCGGCTTCCATACTTTATCCCGTAACCTTTTCCGCTCTTCATGTAAAACTACCTAGTTCCTATGGACTCTGTCACGCACCCACCTGTTGTCATGGTAACTAACATGTTCCATGTCGAAACAACTCGGGCCACAGAAAAAATAGAACAATGACTTATTTTGTGGGACAGTGAACGCTCATCGACAATGAACGTAACTGATGTGCTTATAGAATATGGGACACAAAACCGATAATCAACGGCTGATAGAACAAAAGGATACAATTTAAATATGGTCAAGTGCATGCTCTGAGTTTAGAGTATTACAATAACTATGTCACACAGCGGCTTAAGAAGGGGACATTATACGATTCATTTACTAGTCCAGTGCAATTAGAAAAACAATCACGAAAACCCGGAACTCTTGAATGACAAGCTGAAAATTGGTTCAAGTATTCAAAATGATGTAGAAAACTGGTACAATATTAAAAATGTTACCATGAACAACATTTCAGAAGTTTAAAAAACCTACCTAGGGAAAATCTGCCATCTTAGAGAAGTCGCTGCTATCTTTAATTTTGCAATTTGAATGGAGCGCTTGAATAAATTGAGCTATCGACTTCGTTTAAAAGCTAAATTGGCCTTTCTACACTGGTTTATTGAAGTAAATGGTCTAATGATGCTCTCAATGTCTAATTGATACTCTGAATATGCTGAACGATAAATTACGTGTGCCTATCGCCAGTCGCACCGAAAATCTATGGGTACAGTACTCCGAAATGATCAAAGCCATGTATCCCTTTATTAAGGCCGGACGTTCTGACGATTGAATTCTCCACAGTTAGAACGTTCAGACATTAATCCGTTCGTGCACACTCGTGGTCATTTCAATTATACAAATTACGCACACATGTACTTGCAACAAATGTTGAACTGGAAAAGATAATACCTCGTGGACATAAGAATTTGATAAGTTCGTTAAACATGGTTACTTCACCTTTCGAAAGACCAAAAATTTTTGGTTAGGCATACGGACAGACATGAAAATTGAACAAGTGTTGTGTACGATAAAGATTACACCGGATTAGTATAGGGTCGAGGAAAGACTGAAACAGTGACAGCACGCTGGGTGTCTGCAATGCCTGATTCTACACGCAAAGATGCTGTCGAAAACTATTGTGTTTGCTCAGGAACGTCTGATTAACATGTGAAACTGCGAGAATCGAAGAAAGCCAGAGATAATAAGGACTTTCAGAAGATGGTAGCCTAGATGCTTTCGCACAACCCTTTTGAAACGTCCTCGAACATTTTGATGTCCGTTGCTACGGGCTTAGTGGCTGATTATGTTTGTATGAACTGTGATTAGGCCCAAGCACGAGGTCTAGCTGCGATGAGGTCAACGATTCAGAAACATCCATCTCAAGCGAATGAATAAAGTTAGATCAGTTGCATGTGGCCAAGACGATAAAATTCAAAGACAGAGATGAAGACGTTAACACAAACCAACTATTTCGTCGGTTCCTATGCATCGTAAGAAGGAAAGAGGAAATCTAAGCATTTTAAATAAGAATTGTTCGAAACACCACCTTGCCCCTTTCGACTGCGTTTCTATGGAGCACACCAACAAATCGGCACTAGTTACTGTTTCTGATGAGTTAACACCTTGTGAAAACACACTCCCGTCGTATCTCCTTTACACAACCAACGGAAATTTTCTTTGGAACCGTTTGGTGTGTATGCGTCTGGCTACCTATCAGTAGCTATGTCTACAATTTGCTGAATATATTAAACTACGGACAATGAGTTACTGTAGTTTTGATGGCTACTCAGTTCCAAGCACGAAATACTATGAGAAACACGAGAGGAGAACTGGTAAAAGTTGGGCCAGTTGGCAGTCATCGATTATCTCAAACCAAAGATTGCACCTTAAGGTCTCTCATGAAAAATGCCCAAATTATATTCATAGCTCATTTAATTAACAAAACATTTCAAATCTGCAGCTGTCATTGTACTGAAAGTTCCCAACTATGCGGACGAACTGATAAGTTCAACATCATGACACGCGACGAAAAAGGAGAGAATTCGGTTGTAGTAGATCTACTGGTTCTCTTAGCTGCAAAGCTTGATACAGGTAACGTTTGGACGCTGATGTCTGGGAAACAAGACGTTCCTAACAGGGTTTACTCCAGAAAAAAATACAGGTCAAATTCAGAGACTATTCTTCCGAATCTCCTTTTCTTTCACGTAACTACAGAATATGACAACTTCTACGCCCTTTAGAAAGGTAAAAAGGAATTCCTTCAATTAAAAAAAAACTGCATTAAGAAGACGTAAGCCTGTTCAAAACAAATTGAGTGCTACTCACCTAGAAATAACAGCAGTACGATAGACCTTTATTCTCGCTTTACTCGGTTACGCTGTCAACTAGAAGTTAGGCAACGAGAGACACCATCAATACATGAGCACTACAGGAACACTCGCATTGAATTTTCCACAACTTTCAGAAGTGAAAAGGCGTGCATTAACCAGCACCGTATTGGGTGTGAGTCATTATAAACATATAGTAATTATAAACCAATAATCACTAATCACTATAAACCTATTACATAAGGAATCCGCAGTCGACATCAGGACATGATCTCGTACAACTGCAGGACTGGCTGCCAACGAAAGCGCGAGTGCCGAAGAAGTGGCCTAAACTCTAAACTGCTCCATCATATGTGGTTACTGTGCAGAACACGGTGGTGAAACAGTCCTCGCATGACGATACGGAGAATTTGGGAGGACTGACACCTGAGAGCAATCCGAATACTTGGGTGAGTACTAACATTTCCCCTATTTGTATATCAAATACTCCAATGAAGTATGTTCATTTTTGTACCTATAGGGAATGTGATATATAAAAATTAAAGATGGTGCGGTGTTTCCAAGATGGCGGACTTTCCCCAAGACTTTTTTTTAACTTTCAGTATGTTGTTCCCGACTTCATTCTGAATATCTGTACCAAATTTCAGCTTGTTATTAAAAACATCTGGGTCAACATTTAACTGCACTGAACAAAATATTATTTTTCCCTTTCGAAGAGTTTTGTTTCATCATCAAAGAATTTTAGTTCAGAAAAAATCTCAAGCCCATGGGAAACGATGAACTTACGAGTTCCGTAAGTCACAGAGTTACTTATTTGTTTCAGTACTCATGTGGGACTGACCACCCCACCTCACTTCGTGCCGTAGGTCGAGAATATATGGACCACTACCTCCACATCCTCCATGCGTCATTCATGGCGCAAGCGCATCGCACAGGTGATGATACATTTACTGATCTGCCATTTTATATTTTAGTACTACCACATTTTTAACGCCTTTGCTTGCGAGCAGTTCTTCGCTGTCACCACGTTAATAATACCGAAGTGAAGGAATAGCTTCACTAGCACGCTATATTACACACCTGTAACCATTTGGGGAAGAAAAACTTCTCTAACAGATTCACCATGCACGGCGTAGGCAGTAAATCTTCCCATTCCATTACCCAATTCCACTGATCTGAAAAATAAAGAAATACGATAAACAAATGAAGTACTCAAATCTACAAGAAACAATCAGTAAGTCGCACCCGAAAAATTAAACTTAACTGAGTCGTTCAAGTTAGAAAATCATTACAACCTGGTCACATTACTGTAACATTTTTTAGCTAAATTTCGAGATTTTGAATTTGTTTCTGCGTTTCCATTCCAAAGCATACTTGATGTCGTTACTTCCTGTACACCAGTAACCATGTGTTCTCGTACAAAGCTTCTTAACTTATTACGAATAACACTAACGCCAGCGTTTAATGTCTTAATGTGCATTCACAGTTTACCAAACAATGATATATTTTAGAGTATTTGCTGAATGTGATGTGAATATTTAAAGACATATCTACAGTGGACACTGTAAATTCACATGGTACGTTTATTAGTGTACACCGCTGATGTCATATGTAAAATCAAAGTCCTTGTCATTGCTTTTAAATACTTGAAAAACCTTTCTAATTTCAAATTTGAAAATAACAGGTAATTCATTTCAATTGTGTAAGTGGGTAGAATATGAAGACAAACGATTCCCAAAATTAGTTTTGGAAATCCAAAGATTTTATTTCAACATTCTTCGTGTTTCCAACTAAAATTATGTCTAAACATAACCTTCTAACCACTATATATTTATATAAGCATCACCTGAAATTAGTTTATTTTTGTCTGATATGTTCAAATGCCTACAAAATAAATGTTTGGGTTATTTAAAAATTTCAGCTTCTTGAAACTGACAATGAACAATGTACATGTAATAAATTTACTTTGGTGGACTTAATTCTCCGTAATTCGTGCATGACATGGGTTTAACAATGAGTTACTAATTCAGCATGTTTGATATTACACAAACTCTGTTTACTTCAAGTCTATGTAAAATTATGCACAAATATCTTTACATAAATATGTATGCGTTGTTTATACTCTAACAAAGCATTAATTGTTTATTTAATTTACATTCTAAGGTTTCTGCCATTCATTTGTATCTTTACTCTAAAATACCATCCTACCATTCGCACCGTGACTTACGAAAATAAATGAAAAATATGTCGGCCTGAATGGTGTGAGCACGGTTTAAATTTACATCTTTTCTCCAATGATTTGTAAATTGCGGCTTTCGCACTAGACCCACTGTATATAGCAAATTTTGTTTAATTCTGGAGATGCGTTTCGAAAACCTTATCCTTTTCTACGAAATGAAATATATTTTTACTTTTCCTAAAACTAAACACAATGTTTCTTTTATAATTATACAATGTCAGTTGTCAAATAACATTACGAAGTAAAGACAACTTCACTCATATTATGTGTGCAGTATGACATACAAATACATACCTAGATGTTGCTGATGCGGGTTAATTATAAACTCCTGCATTGCTAATTGTAGCTTCGGAAGGATATTTTTGATCAGAAATGCGTCCATATCCGCTTTCGAAAAAACTTTGTGCCAAGGCAACAACATAAGCCTCGCCGATCGATCAGATGGATGCCAGTTTACTAAAGCATTTGTCAACTTATGACGAATTATAGGATATACAGTTTCCAAACGATTACCTACGGAAAAAATACAAATAAAGAAAAAGGTTTCTTAGTCATAAAATTCCGAAAGGGGGTTGTTCAATCACATAACCCTCGTCAATAATTAAAAATAATACCCTACAAAACGAATACGTTAAGGAATATAATAAAACTGAATAATATCGAATAAAATTAAAGCATAGGGACATAATTATAATCGATAATACAAACGAAAGTGCAAATATTTAAGAAATATATATATATATATAACTTATCATGTGAAGATGTATACTTCAGGGTATGCTATGCTCAGAAGTATACTTCAAGGTACACGGGGATACTGTTCAGAAGGAAGACTGCTGAGCATTTGTTTTCTGATATCAACTTTGCAATAATTATGTGTGGAAAGATAGTGTAGTTCCGTACCTTCAATCACCTTATGAGTAATCATCAAGTCTTTAAATATCTAGGGGTCTGGCCTACAGAAGGGTGTCACGTGGTCAGCGCAGCCACTCCCCATTGCAGCTTTATCTAGCTTTCGAGACCGGACTCCGCTACTTCTTAATTTAAATAGTTCCCGCAAGGTGTCACACACTGGATCAACACTGAAACTGGAAGTCCCCACCGAGGTCGAATCCGCGACAGCCTGCAGTGAAACGAGCGGGTTTACTACTCGGATAAGCAGGAACTTTATTAGCTCTATATTTTCTTAATATTTTATATAAGGGAATGATAATGCATGTTCTGTAAGCCACTGTGAAAATACAATACCGACTTTTTTACTAGTTAAATTTACTGACTTGTTTACTAATTAAATTTTGTATGCCGTTTTTACCTGAAGTTCAGTGCTGTAAATAGTGTAGCGGACCCCAGTATTTTGGCCCCGTAGCCATATATTTAATGTGGTAAGGAAATATCAAAAACAAGACTTTGAATATAGAAAATACTGAAAGTACATTAACCTGGTTATACAACCAAGTCGTAAACAAGATACAAACAACTGTTATGTAGCAGACATGAGAACAGCATAATTTTTGTAATTCTTATGTAACAAGTGTATAACCATGGTGTTTTCCATGTATATATATTCAAATTTCTTGAGTTCTTAGTATAGTGGAACATGCAAATAATACGCAATAAGATTTTTTTTTAATCCCACCACCACTCAGTACAAGCATCTTGTACATTATTGGTATTTCACAAGTGAAAAAGAAGATAATTCTTCAAGATAGAGGATTTTAATACACTGAAAAATACGGTCAGCAGTGGGAATCGAACCCGCGATCTCTGTCTTGCCGGGGCAGTGCTCTTACCAACACTGGACAGGTTCACCTCATAAATTATAGATTTTCCTGAGTTTTCCAGATTTATAAAATTCCCTGAGTATCCCAGGTTTTCCAGGGTGGTAGATAGGCTGATAATTCATGTAACTTATTATGTTAACCTAAGCAACTCGACTTCCCGTCTGAGTGAGATGTCAAAAACACGACTCTGGAATACTCCATGCAAGTCACCTTATTTTACGGGTCATCCCGGAACCAAGCACGAGTGCTACGGGGTTTTCCAGGGACTGCGTCAAGTAATAAAAAGGTCTGATAAAATACTCCTGGTATTCAGAGAATAGATTTTACTAGAGTGTATAACGTACGTCGAAGTATCTGTTTATATTTTATAGCACTTGCCTATGTCACTGCTTGTTGACAGCTATCAGTAGCTTGAGCTGTCTTGTAGACATGAAGGAATTGGTTTAATTCCCATATATCAGCGGCCAATATCATCTCTCTCAGAAGGTGAGTCGAGGCGCTAAAAATGTATCTATTTATTAACAAGCAATAGACCAATGGTTGCTTTCAACCAAAACAGTAGTACCTCTCTCTTATTTCTATGCCAAGCGGCACACCCCTAAACTATATAGACGCAATCCCAGTGTTCCTACGGGAAACACGACAATAGTATCATAAAGATAAGTGACGAGAGGCCAAATTGACAATTTAAAGCCAAAGTTAAATTCATTAAATGTAAGTCCTATGCTTTTGGAAGAGGGCACGTAAGGAAATCATTTACTATTATAAACAACTGTGATCTCTACACGTAGGAAACATAAAAGCTACCATGGAAGGCTGAGTCTTTCAATCTTTTGATTCTTGCCACTCAAATTACACTGGGTACAAAATGAGTAATTTAACTGGGGAACACTCGTTTATCTATGAACGTCTACTTATTAACCCCACACAAAACTATCACTGAAAATACCGTTAAACCAATTCCAGATGTTCCGGACGCGATTCCCGGTGAGAACACATTGAACGTAGTGGTTCAAAATCAACTTTAAACTATAGCTCGTCCTTAAGACGTCAGTTCCATCCGATGGAATACAATGGCAAAAGACCATAACTTCACCTTGACCTCTTCGAGACACAAACATCCAACCAGTTCCCGTAGTCTACTCGAGAACGTCTCGGACTTCGGATTGATATGGGAAGACTCGCCGCCGGTCATCATGAATGAGGATTTCCTCAGTATCACTAGGTGAATGTCTGGATGGAGCATCAACTAGTTACCTTCCCTGTCCCTTTAACGGTAGTGTGATCGCCGAGGAACGTCCTCCCTCCGACAAGTGACTTGCATACGTCATAGCTGCACAATCAGCCCATAAATTATTATTTTAAAGAAAAACATAATCTGAACAAAGCATGTAACTGGATCATTTTGCGTAAGTGCGGCTATTGTATTCTTGTAATTGCAAAAGAGTAAAAGATTAGAACTGTAATTTACGATGGAAATTGACATTATTTTCAAAAAATTGTGAGTACCTATTGTCCAACTGGATTATCTTTCACTACTATACTCCCTGAAAAAAAAAGGGGGTAAGAATTCATCGGATCACTTTTAGCCTACAATTCAACGTGGATGGATGAAGTTAATCAGGGATATTAAAAAGCATTCACAGCCTTTCATAATATTCTTAACCATTAACTAAAGCTTTTATTCTACAAATTAGGACTATCACATATTGACTAGAGCTGGTAATTATAACTGGGTAACTGCGGTTACGGATACATCGTATAAATAGATTATAATCGAATAAGCGAGTAGTACATAATTACATAATTGGTACCTCTGTTTCCGCTACTATAATTTCACCTACTCTTGTTAAAGACACCATCCTTCAACTTAAATTTTAAATCATTACAGATTTCTTTTGGAGACAACACGTTCTCATAAATGGTACCATTATTACTTAAAGTCACTGACCATTACTTCATTCTTAATTACTAACCTAACAATGGAAGCCAAGGATGAAGCCAAGCATGAATTGGTACCGTGTCCGTTAAAGGATTCCATTCTTCCACTTCTCGTTGTATTCGAGGAAGTACTAATTGGTCACACACTACATTCAACACCCAGCCAGGAATTAACGGGAGCCAATACTCTAAAAATTCTATCATCTGTTCGTATTTACGGCAACTCCATCCACTGTAAACAAAATATATCGCAACATTAATAGACTGTCGTAACTTATATCAAAATATTTTATATGAGTAATTATTATGAAATATATTAAGATCGTAATGTATAACTAACAAAGAAAATTCATCTTTCTGCAGCAATTATCAACGCATGATTTTTGGGGAAGAAACTTCAGAATCTAATAATACATGATTTTTACTATACTTTGGAACGCTTCGTTCAGAAAACTTAACATTACATATACGTACACATATTGAAAAAAAGGTATTACCGCAAGATGTTCCTTATGGGTAGGCTTGTATGTTCAACTTGCATGTTCGAATGGCACACACGGTGTGAAAGACAATGACTGTGCAGGACGGCCTTTACCTCAATTACTGACAGAAAAACTGCTAAATTAATTAAATTTGGCGTAATCACAAACTACAGAAAGTTGAGGGTTCGTGCACAGGCTGAGTTGGTTAATTTGGAAACAGAAAATGTTCGCGGATTCTTAAAGAAAAACTGAACAGAAGGAAGACCTGTACGAGGGTTGTCCTAGAAACGAATCTCCACGACCGAAAACAAAACAAAACAAACAAAAAAACTTCTTATTAATCCATGGTGTTGAAATGTTCGAGCAGGCTTCCACTGGGCAAGAAGTTTATCAACAATATCACATTGCCGTCTTGACCAGACTCCGTGAAAAGCAATAACCCGCAAGACCAGATCCCGCGTTGTAGAATAGATGAATCTTGCCCCAAGAAAATGCACAGACTCGCAAAATCCTTCTTATCGGTGAAGCACCTTTCGATCAGTAAAATCATTCTTGTGCTTGAGACCTCGTTCACCAGACCACGCCTGCGACTTTAATTAACAGGAACGGAAATGTGCTTAAGGAAACCCATTATATGTCGGTAGAAGATATCAAAACAAAAAGGGCAAAGCTCTTAAAGGACATTTCAGAGCATATTTCCAGCTTCCTTTCCAGCAATGGCAGTGCAGAAGTGCGAATGAAAAATGGAACTACATTTAGGGTAACAACAACAGCAAAAACTAATGTAATAAGTAGAATGAGATGGTTTCAGTTTCGTTTCCTTTCTGTTCCATTTCCTAATACACATTTCATAACAAACACATTGTAGGTACATAGAATTAATCCACAAAAATTGTAAAAACCTTTTTACAAAAACTGCCAAAGCCTTTGACAGTTATCTGACGTCACACAGCAATATGGCGGATAAATAGAGGTAAGTTACTTCTTTCTATTTCTCATCTTAATCTTTATTCTTTCTTATCCTACATATTCTTCCTGTAAATATTACGTTCTCTAACCCGATAGAGCTTCGCGACAAAGAGGAGAAACGTTGTTAATGCGAAAACATTCTACAACAATAAGCAGACCACATGAAAATCACTGTTTTTTATATTTTAAATACGGTTTTAATGAACTGTTTGATGTCTCATGCATATTTGAATTGAATCGCAACAAACACTTAGGATATTATTTAAAAAAGCCTTTGCTCTATTTTGATTTACAATTATAATCCTACATCATATTTCCATAAACGCATCCACAATCTTAGCTCACAACTTTTGTTTTTTAAGTTCCGTGTGTTTCTAAGGTCCCGGTTCAAAATTATTAGAATTATGCACCCGGCAATATTCATAAATTACTGCAGCATGAACTAGGGTGATTCTACAGCAAATAACGTTAGTTCTCCCCTTTTCTTGTCTATCTTTCTTTTATCTCTTTTCATTTAAATATTTTGGCGTTCTTTCTCCTGAATACGAGTCGTGAAGTACTGTTGAAACTGTACAGATTTGTAGTGTCTTGATTCTTAAAGAGTTTATATTCACACCAACAAGTAAACAATTGTTAACACTATAAGTGCCTAAACTGCAGCAATGTAAAACTTACTTGTAATCTCCCGAATTGATTCTGCACAAAATGTGTTAAAAATAACTGGATGAAAAAATGTTACACACTTTAAGGTTAAATCTATTTCTACAAAATACGTACTTAACAGCAGCTCTAACACTTGGCATCCACGCTTCCCATATAAGTTTATGATATGGATCTTCTGTTACTCCCGTAGTAATAGTATGACTATCGTTCATTTCTAATAGATCTTTCCACTGCTTAAATAGGTCCAGCGGTTTCTTTGGCTCCTGCAGAACATCCCAGTCTTTAAGGTGTTCCTTGAAAATTGGTGCTACCAATATACTGGCGAGACTACCAAGATCATAAAGCTTGTATTCCTCATAATAATTGTCCTGCAGAGTAAAAACGGAAATATTAATTGACTAAACAAATAACCTCTAGTATTTTTCTTCACAGACTCTTCCTTCATAACACATCCATTATCTTCAATCACATTCATTACGGTGGACTCCAATAACATGATTATTTCAGTCAGCACCCACGCAAATAATATACTAATATTTTTATATTTTAAAAAAAGTGCACAAGAACAACACAAACACACAACAATATGGATCACATGCAAAGCATGTGTGATATAATTTTCCATTACCGAATTGTCGAATTACATTCTTCAGGTATTAGTAAGAATACAAGGTCTACTTTGGACTTAAAGAACAGAGTGAGAGAATAATAGAAAAATATCAAGCAGACTTCAGAAAAAAAACAAAAAAAAAAACAGGTCAATGAGAGATCAAATAAATACACTCAAGGTTATACTACAAAAATTTTGGGAATACAATATAGATATATACCAAATATTTGTGGACTGCAAACAAGCATATGATAGCATAAACAGAAAATCTCTTCTGTGGGTTATGCATGAATAAGGGATATTCAGCAAAATTGTTAAGACTCGTACAAATGACACTACAGGAAATAATAGCTCAGGTGAGGATACAAAATGAACTGACAGCTTCCTTCTCAATAAAACAGGATGAGAAACAAGGTGATGGCCTAGCACCAACTCTATTTAATATAACGCTAGAGTATGTTATAAGGAAGATTTCGGTAGACACACGCAATAATACTATAAAATCCACACATATTGTAGGTTATGAAAACGATCTAAGCACCATAGGAAGGACGATAAATACAGTAACACGAGCATACGAAGAATTAGAAAACGCAGTAGATTGTGTAAGGTTAAAAAAACAAACAAGACAAAAACAATGGTACAGACGAGACATGGAGGTAAACACAAAATAAATATTGTTGTGGAGTACTACGAACACAATTATTCGCTCGAAAATGTTGAAAAATTCACGTATTTAGGAACGCTAATAACAGATAAAAATGAAGAATCAAAAGAGATACAAAATAGCATAAACCAAGCGCATAAACCATATTTTAGTCTATTATCAGTGATGAAAAACAAGGACGTATACAGAAAGATAAAAATACAATTATACCAGGCCAAAATAAAAACAGTGAATGTATGGAAGTGAAACATGGATCTTAAATCACAGAGACAAAGAAAAGCTCAACATTTCCGAGGGGAAGGTACTCTGAAAAATCTACGGACCCTGGGACAAGAAGAACAATGGAGAAGTAGATATACCACTGAACTATAAAAGAAACCATAGATAACTACAGACATAAAACTAAGACGACTGCAATGGGCTGTACATAGCTAAAAACAGAGAGAAGTGAAGGTAATTTCTTGGGAAGACCAGGGCTCGATTTGGGGTGTAGCGCCATAAATGGTGATGATTTCTTCAAATTTGAAACTTTACATTTCTAGCCATTACGGCGCCTTAGAACAATAAGCTGAGTGTTACACTTCGCTATATCGGTGAGAGAATAGGGAAAATAGCCACCAGTATGAGAGAAACTGACATTTTTCTATCACGAAGAATGTGCAGAGTGAGCGGAATTCGAACCCGCGCACCTCCAAAAGTGTGATTTCTTAAAAAAAAAAAAAAGTGTGCGGGAAGCTATTCACATAAACTTTACTTACATAAGTGTTAATATTAGACTCCGTGGATTTTTTCAGGAACTATTAACTAAAGTTTACACTTCCTTGTCGTTTCGCCGCGTTTTCTCTCGCTGAATACAATGTTGGACACAATTGTAGATAGAAGAAATAACAGTACAAAAAGAAGTTGAGACAGAGAGCAGGAAGCTTTAGAACGTAATCTATACGAGATACTATATTATATTTTTTCAAAAATGATACCAAGACAATAAAAACACGGCAGCTCATCTAAGGTAAGTTCTAAAACTCTCTTTCTCTCTCCATCTACAACAGCTGGATGAAAAATAGTGACCTGTATGTATCTGATATCGTTGGGTGTTCGGTGGTTGATAAGAGACCGAGATGTTTAAGTGAATGTAATGTAGTGGTGCCAATCGTGTGTGTTTATGTAGGACTGTGCAGTACCTTAAAGTTGAAAAGGAAAGTGCAACAGTTCTGACAACACATTCACTTAAGTGGAGCAAGGTTTATTAATGAAAATCGAGGTTACATGAGGGTATAACGCGCAAGAATGTTTTCAAGGACTAAGTGCACATGTGGCGATGCAGTGTTTCCGCGTTTTGCAAAGGCAGATACAGTTCAGGGTACGCCATGCCCAGGACGCCTACATCTTGACAACCATACAGTTCACAATGTTCCACCTTTGTTTGAAGTTGATCGCCCCCACCATACTCTCCCGATATGAGCACATATGAATGTTTGCAGAGAAACAATTGTGAGCGAAATATTACCACAGCAAAGACGAGACAATCAATGCTATAGGGTCACTGTAAGAGGCTCAACAGAGGCAGACGGTGTACGACGCTTTCCATGAATGTGACAGAAATGTAAGAATATATGGAAGTAGTTTTGATTCTATTAATAAAGGTATTTTCAACTGTGGACATCTTGCCACAATTTTTAGCCAACCCTTGAATTTTTCAGTAAAACAACAACTTCATCTTTTCCGCCAAAAAACTGTGTTCCCTGATCATTATCATTACTTTTCTGTAGAGTTGGAATGTTTAAAACAAAATGTTTTAAACATTTTGAACATTTGTTTTAAACGATGTTTTATTTAAACGGCGTTTAAAAGATGTTAATTTCAATTTTCTACTTTGAAATAATCATAGTTTTATGAGTACGAAAGGGTGTCTTTATACGAGTTAAATGTATGCAATTAGTCCCTGTGAAAGCCAGTTCCCAAAATAAGCAGTATTTTTGCGCCGCAAACCTATAGACGGAGACATAAAACGCGTTGTTTTGATTTGTTATTTATCGTTTGAATGCTAGAAGCAGGAAATATTAATTCGCTATCAATAACATGAAACAAGTCTATATTGTAGAACAGTATACTTCGTTATTTATAGCTTTTTTACACCTCAAATGAGTCAAGTTTTGATTATCTGCATGTGTTACTTATTAATAAAAAGCCACCAAATTCTTCGAAACTTGTATTTAGTCCATAAGCCATTCGGGGAGCAAAATTCCCCAATGCTTTTTGAGCAGATACGTGTTCCAGTATGCCAAAACTGCCTGGTGGACTTTCGTCCGGCGTAGCTTTGTGCCAAATATGACGACATCAATATGCCCGCCTACCGATTTCACCATAGCGATTTTAAGAGCTAATAATTCCACTGTCGTTCAAGATAGAAACTTAATTCTTGCTTTATTGTCGAGAATATACTCCAGGCGTAAATTTGAATACTAAAACTTTCCTAGTTATTGCCGCCATTTTGATACATAGTACCTGAAATTGGAAAAAAAAAGTCATGATCACACATTCAATTGCACTATTTAATGGTGAATAACTATGAAACATCTATGTTAACACAAAAACACCAAGAAATAAACAAAATTGTTCATTTCAAGAGCTTTCGAACGTGACCTCAATCATAACTGTATCTTTTAAAAATAACGGAAATAATTAATTTTATGCAGTGCTAGCTAGGTGTAAGTTTCTAATTGGGGACAGACGGTATATGACAAACATCTCTTGGTTCACCCTTACTGGAATGGTACCAAGAGGTTGTCTAGTTCACGGTACTACCGACTTTTTAATTTGTAGGACGCGAGTGGAAAATATTGATTTAATTTCATTGTAATGTGGGAACCGGAGCCCAGACCTTCCTGTTCAAACCAGTCTGCTGGATTCTAATTTTTGCACTGTATATATAATAAACGATTTTTCCCCTCTTCGTTTCTGTAGTTATGTAAGTGTACCAGCGTTGTGTGATTCTGGTTTGTTCTAGCGGTTTGTCGGTATTCCCGATTATCTCTGCTATTTTGTCCCGTGAGGTTTTGTATGCTCATGTGTGTGGCCAAAAATTGGCTCTTTTAAGGGCCAAAAAATGAATAGAGATCAAATAAACCGGAAACTTACAATAAAGCCCGGTTACGGAAGGAATGCCTAACATATGTGAACAAGGAAACCGGGAAACAGGAAAAGTCCAGAAACCAGGGTAACCCCCTCAAGCAGGAGACCAACCAAACAGACAAGAGGAAAATGGAAAGAGATGTAACAAGCAGAATATACCGCAAGTCAAGCAGCCAAGAGCCCGGCCAGAACATGATTGGGTGACCACTAAAACAATTTATCACTGCATAAAGACAAATGCTAAAAGAATATAATAAGCACATTCACTACCACCAGGCAGTTGAAATCGTGATCCACACAACGAAAAGAAGAAAGAATAGTACCTAATAAAAAATTAAAAAATCAGGATATGAGAAGAGTTGATACACACATATGGGTCTGTGGCCACACACATGAGCACACAAAACCTCACGGGACAAAATAGCAAAGATAATCAGGAATACCGGCAAACCGCTAGAACAAAACCAGAATCACACAACGCTGGTACACTTAAATCATTACAAAAACGAAGAGGGGAAAAATCGTTTATTATATATACAGTGCAAAAAATAGAATCCAGCAGACTGGTTTGAACAGAAAGGCCTGGGCTCCGGTTCTCACATCACAATGAAATAAAATCAGTATTTTCCACGCGTGTCCTACAAATTGAAAAATCGGTAGTACCGTGAACTAGACAACTTCTTGGTACCATTCCAGTAAGGGTGAAACAAGTGATGTTTGTCATATACCGTCTGTCCCCAATTAGAAACCTACACCTAGCACTGCATAAAATTAATTATTTCCGTTATTTTTAAAAGATACAGTTATGATTGAGTTAACGTTCGAAAGCTCTTGAAATGCACAATTTTGTTTATTTCGTGGTGTTTTTGTGTTAACATAAATGTTTCATAGTTATTCACCATTAAATAGTGCAATTGAATGTGTGATCATGACTTTTTTTTTCCAATTTCAGGTACTATATTTCAAAATGGCGGCAATGACTAGGAAAGTTTTAGTATTCAAATTTACGCCTAGAGTATATTCTCGACAATAAAGCAAGAATTAAATTTCTATCTCGAACGATAGTGGAATGATTAGCTTTTAAAATCGATATAGTGAAATTTGTAGGCGACTATATTGATGTCATATTTGAACACAAAGCTACGCACGTCCACCAGGCAGTTTTGACATACTGGATCACGTATCCGATGCTCTAATCACTACGTTAGGCAGATAAAGCTTTTCGTGCGTTATTTACACGGTAGTTGAGAGAATGGCTAAGAGTTTCGTGGAGTCACTTCCGCACATAACTGCTAAACCGAACTTATCCTAAATAAACCTTTAATCATGTAGATTCGTTTTCTACACCCAGTAAAATTCAATAAAATGACGCGCTGTGCGCTTTTCCGTTGGTGACAATAGGTCACCGTTTCATACATAGATACTGTTACCGCCCATACAATTCATTTTATCTTATCATACATAGATACAAATAATTATATTTGCTTTAAGGATGGCCTTTAGCAGGTATTGGAGCTTATCTCATATAGTGTTATATCTCGTATATTAGTATATACATAATATTATAAAATAACACTATTGTTCGGTCTGAGCCTTAGATGCCTAAAGATCATAAATAAAATTCAAAAACACTATTGCTGGGTTTTACCCACCTTCGTTAAGAATTTAACAAATTGTTAATTAGTTAACGAAATGAAACGTAAAGCGCTTAAAAAACAATTCATTAAAGTCCAACGAAAATTGGTGAAATATTCCATACATCTACTGTATGAATCAATTAATTCATTGATTAATTATAATATAGTACGGTACTTTAATTATTTGCGACATGTAATACGTCAAATCTGGCAAAGTTTCTGCAAACTTAGTATACTCAAACAGAATTATCATGTTTCTTATTTGAGAGTAACTACCTAAAC